>JXWZ01012990.1:0-11071 GCA_000956215.1 Anopheles farauti No. 4
AAAAATCGCTCGGCGACGAGCGACCGAAACAAACTTTTTTGATTTCGTCGCGCGACGAAATCGCTCGGCGATATTTTCTGTCAAAATCCATACAAAATTTGACAACAACGCGCGACGAAATCGCGCGCGATGGAGCAGTGACACCACCCTTATTCAGTTGTCAAATATTCAGAGCGGAGGACTCATCTACCAGAGTAACTTTTAATGCATGAAAACTTTACTACGAGCATGATTTTCAAGTAAATCGGAAAAGCTATTTTTAAATATTTTTAGAACATAATATTATTAATACATTTTTCATGATTAAAACTTATCAACGCTAGCACTATCAAATAATCGTGCAATCTCATATTTATGTAATGCCTGAAATTAAAAGAATCTTGAATAAAATACTCACCCCACGTCCATCCTAAATATAGCAATGATTTACGGATACATGCCATTAAAATAACAGTAAGTGAACTTCAATAAATATTACATATAATAGATTTTTATTAATTCTGACAAAAGCAACAAATTCGTGATCTCCATGATTTTTATTTCAATTCCCCTGGACTCAACACTTCTCCCACGTCTGAATACGCAGGGAAATGGGCCGTATAAGAGCTCAAATCGGTTCCGATGCTACTAGCTACACCAGAAACGTATTCTCCACTTTCAGAATCTATGCTGACCCTCTGTATCAGTCCACACGCAGAAGAACTGCTCGATATAACCTCTGAATCTGACGCATATTCATTTCTCGGAGCCACCACCGAAGAACAACATTCAGCACCATATAAAGTATAAGATTCGACATTCGATACACTGTTAGACAACGAATTAAGCGCTCCAGATGAAGATTCTGAACTGAATTCACTGCGATTTATAGCGCTCCCAGGCAATGACTCCAAAAACTTAGCTGCTGCTTGCTTTGCTATTTCATCATTATCAGCTCTTATATAGGCCGGTTTTTCACTACTACCTAGATCACATATTTTACGGATAGTTCGTGCATAGCGAGGATTGCGCTCAAAAACGGATCGTTGAAATTTCTTATGCTCATACAGAGGACTTGTAACGGGACGTCTTATTGGCGGTTCGAACGTACTTTGGCATCCGAAGCATCCACACGATTTCTGTCGCGGAGCCATTAGTAGAGGAGTTTTATCGAAGGACATTTCTGTTGTACTGTCTTGACCACAATGCTTTTCAAAAGTGTCTTCTTTGACCATACTCTCGTTCGCATGCCGTGCAATCTTCGCTACCTTAGCGCTCTCCAATGTGATCTTTTGCAAATTATCTTTAAGCAAATCAAGATTTTCAGTTAGTTCGTTACCCATTTTCATATTTTGTGATTGCACTTCCACGGCATTCTTCCAGATACGAAGGTTATCTAGAAAACGTCTAGAAGATTGTCCATTGGAGATGATTTCGTCTTCCGATTCTGAACAATTACTCACGCAACTTGACGACTTCGACGGACTGCGCAGAGCTGGTATACTTGACATTTCCAGTAGACTTCGCTGACATTGCACTGACTTTGGAACTTTGATTTCAGTTTCTATTCTACTAGGATTTGCTTTTTCCTCTGGGACATCATCACGGAGATTCAACAAAACTCTTAAATCCTCTTCCTCCGAGCTTGCTTCGCTACTGTAGCTGCTTAAGTCATCATCAATTATTTCAAATTTCACTTCGGAGTGCTTTTTTGAGTCAGACTTCAAAAGATTTACATTTACAAATGGATCCAAATATTTGTTGGGTTTGTTGCCTCGTCTTTTCAACAATCCAACTGTTTTACTTACTGAGCTCGGTACATGTATCAATGTTTTTTCCCATGCATCACTCTCACTGTGTTGTGTTATATCGTGTTCTGTGTCATGCGATTCGACTTGGGCTGGCTTATGCGACTGAAAATTCTTAATGTGCAATTCTGAAGATTCCACCTTTCCAACACCAGGGCATTCTGTTATTGAGTGTACTCCATCCATCCTTTCCGCATTATCTTGAGATCGTGAATCTTCCGGTAAAATGTTTTTTATCCTTTTCTTATTTTCTTGCTTCAATTCTATGTACAACACATTATCGTTTGGAAACTCATTCAAGTTAATCTTTTCATCCAAAATTGCTATGGCTCCTGTTTGTTGTACCTTTAGATTTGCATCCCATCGTCCTTTGATAGAAACGCTCGGTAGTACGTGACTCGTAAAGCAATGCGCTTCCAAGATATGATTCACAACATCAACTGATTTTTCCTGCACAGCTTGACCATCGGTAGCTTCGATTGGTATTTCATCGCTGTCAACATTTTTCACAACCAGATCTGTATTATCCACATTCTTTGCTTCCTCAGGTATATTGTCTTGATTGTTTGAAGCCAGTTCTACTGTGCCATTATTTTCCGGCGATTTTACTAAATTAGCGTCAATATTCTTTTCCGACTGGATTTGAATAAATTTATCGAACAATATTTTAAATTGACCATCAGTAAAAGTACGACCGCAAGGTTTACCTGGTCTATTGGATGTTGAAGCTGGCGCTGTCGCAGGAGGGACACGTTTTTTTACGAGCGATTGACTTCGATGTTCCGTGACTGAAGCGCTTCTTGCTGGTTCTACGCGTGATGGCGGTACGACAAACCCCCGCACATTTATCTTTTTAGCAAACGGTCTTTGCGTAACAAAGTTTACATTTGTGCCAACATTGCGAACCTCCGGGATGGTTGCTACGGCTACTTCATTGTTCAGCTGAGGTTCTTGAGCCATTTTGCCAGGGAAGCCTACCGGTACAATTTGCGTTATTTTTATAACACTTCGAGTCTCGGAATGATGCTCGTTTATTTCATCCGGTTCATTTGCAACTTCTGGCCTAGCCCAAGCCCGCGGAGTTGATACCTTTTTGTTACACTGTTTCTGTGGCTTAAATTGGATGTCATGTTCATCGGACGCCGTGATCGTACTCCTTGTTTCATGGATAAACTTTTTTGCGTACACAAGCAAATCGGCCACATCATTCTTTACGAGATGCAGCGTTTTGTTCTCTTCCTCATTTATCAGTGATTGTACTGAACGCGTCGCTTGTTCACTCATAAAATCAATTTCATCGTATAATTCCTGAAAGCCTAGCTGCAGCTCTCGGGGGAACGTAGAACAAACAAACGTATTTGCCTCCACTTCGACCGGCGTAGAGCACTCTTCGTTTTGCATTCTGACCAACGACTAAAATGCATATGTGCAATGTTATCCCTTCAAAGGGTCCTTTGGTCCATCAACCTGAACTGTGCCACCGGTTGCTAGGATACCATACAAACAACATAAATAGCGATCACGGTTATGGATGGATAACTTCCGCTTTCCAAGAGGGTCAACCTGTAACAATAAAAAAAGACGCTGAGATGATGTTTAAAGTGAGCAAACAAGAACAAACGTATGAAACATGGCACGATCGCTTGGTTTGTTGATAGATTATTATTGTAGTCTTTTTATATAATGTTTATTTTATTTCTTATTCGTCAATATATTTGTTTCAATTATTTACAAAAACGTTTGCAGGATTGCATCAATGGTTTCAATGTCTAATGTCTCGTTTAATACCTGCCGCACACACTTTCTGTTCAATGTTTTTCGGGTTTTGCTTAATGCTATATTTCTAAACCAGATGGGATGGAGCAGTGTAATGTCTCAACGTACTATATTTCCCAGCTTTAAACCACACCCCTTTGGTTTGGGCTATAGTACGGAACGGCTATAGCCAATGCGCCTGGAATTTACTTTGCTTCCAAGTGTTATTTTGAAAGTTCACTACTTTATCCCATGTGCTTAAAGAAATGCTTGGGTTTGTATTAATGCATTCCCATCTGCGCATTCTATCAGGTAATCATCATTGTCATCGGAGACTCGCTAACAAATTTCAACGCACATGTAAGGATCCAATTGGTGAAAAGGTTAGATAATCCTGGAATGCATCCTGAAAATACGACCAGGTGATCCTTTTCAGCTTTTTTTTTGTTTACAAGTATGTACAAGTATGGCGAGTGTTGTGTTCCAATGTAACGAGAGCGACTATGGCTAGTGACACGATAATCAGCCGAGCCTAGGTGTCGCTTCGTCGTTTTTGCTTAATTAAATGTACAAATCGTGAAACAGGAACATAAAACTTCATCTTGCTCTGGGATGGTACGCACTCACCATGGTACAATGGTAGTACAACTACTGGAAACGACGGGGGGATATATGAAAAAAAACGTATATATGCTGCGGCGATACTAGTTTCCTGTGGTTAACATGAATGTAGAGTTTTTCTCCTAACCGAACAAGAAACCAGCGATGGTTGCATCAAATCTCTACTATAGCAGCAGTGTGTACCTTGTGTTTTTTGCTAGTAATGCTTAACTGTTACTCCACCTGCTTACTACACTCTTAAGTTTGCTTTGCAAAATAACCTAACAAACACCGACCAAACTGCGGTATTAGTTTTACCAACACGCAACGGCGGCAAAGTTTGCGTAACGAAAACGGAACAACATCTATCCTGTTGTCAAGTAGAAGCCTCACACGCCATAAATGTCCACGCATTAGGGATTGTAAACAATACAAGAAAACACTACATAATATGCATGGTTTGCTTATTCTGCTTTGCTTTGCCTTATACATTCAAACGAACTAAATTTAATATTTCACTAGTGGTTCGTTCTGTCCAGCGCTTGCTTAGTTTTTTTTCCATTTTATAGAGTTACTACAGGTTGACAGGCCTAATAATTCGTACTGTCCGACTTAACGATCGAACGAACGAACGACCGATAAAACGGGCAGTAGAATATGTAATCGTAAAATGAAAGAAGAAATTATTCAACATGTAAATGCAACCTTTTCAACGTAGCGGTTACATGTCGGATTGCACGACATCCTGTTCGAACCAGTAATAAAGCTCAGAAATTAATGTGCTAGATGCTATGTCTTCGTCAACTATTGCTTATTTGATGAAAATATGAAGACAACGTTAGCGTTGAGCCGGATTTTCAGCAAAACTTGTCTGTCAAACATTGGAAGAAAATTCGTCAACGCCAGACAGTTCACTATCCCGCAAGGTATTCAACAGTGGAATTATGGAATGGGATTTCACAGATTAAACATAAGATTGTGACTACGGAGGGTTAATATGTATGGCACTGCCGATCAATAAACTATCTAGAATTTGTATATCGTAAGGTTCGAACATTATCCGCCTACCTTTTGTAACGCAAATCCACACCAAGCTACATCTCGGTTATATTGCAAACATACTGATCATCCATTTCTTGGCAATGCAAAATGTTGCAGGAAGAATAACTCTCTACTTATTTTTCCTTTATGCTCCGATACAATTTTTTAGCGGGCTAAAATGGCTAAAGAATCCGTTTGACATGTCTATATAAAGAGGAAGCCCACTTCGGGCTGGAATACTAAAATACATTCAATTTGAGATGACGATATTTTGCTTACGATTCGTTATGATTTGATTGGTTTCTTGACAATTTTGTTTTTACTTTCGCTCTTGTATACTAATGATTTTTATTCATGTTCTCGAGTATGCGTTGTCTTCAAAATTGTTGCTTACTGTATCGTTTAGTTTTTTTTCTTGCTTTGTTAAGCATTATGCAAAAAGATCGATTGCTCTATTTAAGATATTGTTCATATCATTCAAAGGTACTTCATCTGCATGGTTTGGTTGTGTAAAGAACGTGTTCGCTTACGTGTGAAAAGTACAACAGTCAAAGGTAAACGCAACCATAAAAAATTGTAACATAATGGTAAAAACAATATAAAACACCACATACTCACCGTCACAGTAGAAAAAAAAAACAACAAAACGAAACGGAACATAACAAACCAACGTGAAATCAAAATAATGAAGAAATGATACAAACCGAATCCATTAGAAAGTAATTATTTTTCACTGTATTTGTAAAATTGTGTTCAAAACTCCTATCTCTTCAACAATCCCTCACTCTATCTCTCTTTCTCTCCTACCGTTAGCTCTCTATTGTACCGTACACAACCGCTCTCCACGAACATTTGCTGACTTCATCTTTCTTCCAAATCGCCTTCACTGGCGTCTCACAATGCATTTTAATTCTCTTCTCAGTAGAATCGAAAAGCTTAACTAATTGTTTAAAAAACAGTACATTACCTTCAGTGTATCTGTTTTCTATGTGGGGTTCAGAAATACGCTTATGTAGAATTTACAAAATACATTCTCCTTTCGTACGCATGTGTTTTTCCATATTAGTGTGTATGTACAATGCAATTTTTAAAGAAAAAGATGTGTGTACCGATCTTCTCCTTCAACGAACATTCGAAAATATTAAATAAAACATTAATTCGTCAACACGGGGTATAAATACGTACAGAATAAAAATAAAACGTTGTTTAAACACAATCTGCTCACTTCTACTATTCCTACCACACTTTTCCGCCCAGCCGGCCTTTACTTCATCGTACAATTTCTGTGAGAATGCATGATTTTATTGTTAGGCGAATTACGTGCTTGTAAAAACTGCAAAGAGAAGCATTGTTTAACCTATTTTAAACTCGCAAAAATCGAGTTATAGCTTCTGCGCTTCGTAATCAATTTCCTTCCAAGCGTACGAGTTGGTTTTGCCTTCATTCCGTTCCTACCGATACCTCACATTATGCAATATTTCCAAGCGGACCTAAAAAGTTCGTCATATTTCTCAAGAAAAGTAACGACCGATTCCATCATTCTATACCGAAACGTTCTTGTTACTGTGCATTGTGTGACAAGCTCCACTAAACTGGAAAAGGAATTTAAAAAGTAAATATGTTGTTTGACACGCTTAGCAAAATAGTTCAACTTCAGCGGAGCAAATATTCTGCACCACCACAGGGTGGCAGCTTCTAGTTGCGAAAGTATCCGGATGTGTTTTCACACCCAAACCTTCACAATCAAATGTTGTTTGAACAATTTAAAAAACAAAATTAGTAAAACTTGAACAACTCTTGCTTTGCGGATGCATAAATGTAATTACCCATGATACTTCCTCTTTGCCTACCGTTCTTAAAAACAAAACAAAAAACTAACCGTTGTACTCTTGCAGGAACACGAAGCCAAAAAGGAACACCTCCATTTTTCCCAAAAAAAATTACCGAAAAATGGAGGACGTTCATAATCTGTGTATATGTGTGTTGGGTTTTGTCTCCATGTCGTTTTTTTCGGTTGATTGTTAATCTTTACTCACTACTGAAATGGGAGCTTAAACAGCGCTTCCCCTCTATATCCCTAGTATGTTACTTCACCTGCGGCTCAAAACGATCGCGAAAACGATCTATTCCATCCCCTCCCTCTCCCAATCGTCGAGTCCTTTCGATACAATGAAAGTTTGTTTACCAATAATTTTCAAAACTATGTACAATAAGCGAGTTCCCACAAAACGGGGGTCATCCCGCCACGTTCCATGGAACGATTAGATTAAAAAAACATATACGATTAAAAACTACCAAAAGAAGATTACTGCTCCTTCGTCCGACCGGGTCAACAATCGCGTGCGCGCCCTGACAAACTTCCTGTTCGCAAAACGGAGGGAAGGAGGGGGTGGAACAAATTTTCCACAAAAACTATCTACAAGGGTGTGCTGATGTACCTCTCTCTTCATTTTCATAAAACGAAGAGGAACAAAACAATGTGTGACACACGTTTTCCCGTTGCCCAACATGGCGCAAGTTGCTGTGTCTGCTTCTCTGGCGATCCGAACGGACAGGCGCCCACAGTAGATGGGAGTAGATCAGCCCTATCGCTGATGTCGCTGATGCCGATGTGAACGAAGCTGACGATCGTATCGTTGCTGCTGTGGTGGGTGTTGAGGCGCTTGGTGATAGAATTCCTCCTCCCATTGGTGATGGAAGCGCGTCCTCTGTTGCTCCTGCCCATAGCTCGAACGTTCCGGTTGCTCTAACGATGGTTCGCGATCGTTTCGGCGTACGAATTCGACTTCCTGTTTCTGCTCCTCCTCATCCTCCTCCTGATCTTCTTCCTCGTCGTCGTCATCTTCACACACTTGCACCGTCGCAGCAGCATGCCGATCGACAGACATTCGGGTGGTGTGAAATTCCCCAGAATTACCTGTCGATACGCCGGCAGCAAGTTGTGCAGTCGTGGTAGTGGTGGTTGTGGTGGCGGAGGTTGTGGATCGTCCCGTGCACGCAGCAGCATAGACAGCAACGCTGCTGTTGGCAACGGTGTACCGACTTCTCTACGTTTCGCGCTCCTTCTTCACCTTCAGCTCCTCGCCGAGGATCGTCGCGATCTCACCCTGCATGAACGCCCACGGTATCGTCGAGTTGGCCAGCGGACACTTTTCCCCACTCGGACAGTACACTTCCGCACCGGAGCCCTGCGAGAACAATGGAATGTGTGTGTGTTAATATTAAAAACCGATCCATTTTCGCCGCCGAAACCACTCCACGTTCTCACTAAAAGCTTACCTGTCGCTTGATGCTCTCCCGACTGCAGGGGAAACAGAACTTGTGATGACCAACCGATGGACACTGCACGAAATGCGTATCTTCCAGCCTTTCCTGGCACAGGGTGCACTTTAGCGTCGGATTCGGTGCCGGTGCTGGCGCTGGGCCTCCCGTACCGGGCGGTGCATTGCTTGGGGTCGTCCCAGGTGGCGGTGGAAGTCCACCCGGACCACCACTGCCCGGACCACCGGCGCCAGGCCCACCGGGGGCGCCACTGCTCGGCGCACCGCCACTGCCCGGTGGAGCTGGACTTGCATTCGGGCCGACACCAGGGTTGTTACCGGGATTGGGACCGAGTCCGGGTGGGACACCGTCCGGTGGACCGCCTTGCGATTGGCCTTGTGATTGGGGCGGTGGTGGAGGACCCTGCTGGGAAAGCTGCTGACCTGGACCCAACGGACCCATGGCGACGGGTGGAGTGCTGCCGTTACCACCGTTCGGACCAGCGGCATTTCCACCGTTCGGTGTTGTCGAACCACTAGCGCCCGGAAGAGAGGAGTTGGGTTGTTGCGCTTCGGATGAGGTAACCGTCGTGCTGGATACATGCCGAGAACCGGAAGATCGTCGTCCACTGGTGGAACCTGTAAGAGAGCAAGAGAAAAAAATTATACCGGATTAAGAATGACAAATGAAAAACGACGTATCGTGTAAGTTGCAACTCAATACTCGTGTTGGTAATAATATGAGCCTAAACTATACGCTATGTGTAAGTGTGCGTTTGTGTGTGCGTGCAGGAAGGAATCTATTGTCTACTACGAGCCGGAAGACCACCGAGAAATGCAAATATAGAAAACTCTGCTCTCAGCATTCTTCGCAGGTAAAAGAAACACAACTCATGCACCTTTTTGAACTGTCTGGATTCTTAAAACCCCTAGCCCAACCTCAACCCAACCTAGCCTACTGCTCTCCACCGTAACTTGATAACCAATATAACCGTGAACTACGAGCCACAACAAAACTGCCAACCGGAAAAGATGGAGTTTTTTGGGATGTTGGGATGGAGGGAATGTGAATCAGTTGGACCATGTGCTGGTGCTGGTGGTGGTGGTGGAGGTGGTGGATACAAACAGAAGAAAACTAAAAACGAAACAACAGAAAAACAAAAAAACAAAACAAAACAAAACCTACCGGAACTGTTCGGTGAGTGCTGAGAACCGCGGGACGCTGTCCGCGGAGGCGGAGGGCCCGGTGGGCTTGGCCCATTGCGGGGACTGCCGGGCGGAAGGGTCTCGGTGATCGACATTAGGTTCGCCATCGGACTTTGCAATGGTGCAACGGACGGTGCTGGTGGAGTGCTATCGCCGCCGCCCCCGCCTCCGCCTCCGCCGACTCCACCACCACCAACACCACCACCGCCGCCGCCGCCCATCGATACGGGCGGTATCGGTATCACGTTCGGATACACTGAAATAGAGAGAGAAAGAGAGAGAGCGCGGAAGAAGGAAAGAGAAGAAAAGAACAAGGATGTTGAGCAAAACGTTCACACTGTGGTTGTCACACTGCGCCTCTGTGTTTACCTATTGTGTGTAATCAATTCCATCATGCATGTACCCGAATTCTTTTACCCATTTAAGATTATGTCATTATGGGAGTAATGGAATTGGGCAGTATTTATCCTTTATGAAATTGACTAACAAAACTATGATGAGCTATCCTCCCAATTTTTATTTTGTTTGAAGTACTATTTTTCCTCCACAGACAATGAAATTAAACCCATTATATCTGCTTTTGTTCCACTTGGTCCAGGCCTACGCTTCTTTACCTGACTATTTTCTGTTTACATACATTAAATCAACGCAATTATTGATTCGCTGCTTGCTACCACGACATAACAATCATGGAAAACGCTTAAATATAGAAGCCACTTAGCATCGATGTCGAATCCATCGACAATCTGTTCCTACGGTTAAAGGTTCACCATGTGGCTTATCTGCTGCTCTTCTCCATTCCACTACGAGCGTCCGGCGTGAAAAGAACCTCCTTCCATACCAAGGGACGGTAAGCATTGCTGCTCTCAACACAGATTCTCCCTCTATCTGTTTGTTTTGGCACAGCTGAGCAAAAGTGTCGTCCGGTTAAACGGTCGATCCGGTTTCCGAAGAACCGACGATCAACCGTGTTTCACATGGCCGTGTGCAATCACAACAACAGACACACACAAACGCGCGGGCGCAGAAAATGAAAACAGCAACAATCGCACAATCAGCTGCTGCTGATGTGAATGCTGCCGCTGGTGAGAAATGCGTGCTGATAACGGGTGCACGATCGTTTCAAACCCCGTTGCGGACGAGTTCCGGACGCGACGTAGTAAAACACACACACACACACACACACACCAACACTAGCAAAATGGGTTGAAACCCCAGAGAGTGAGATAGAGGTTTTCGATAGCATCCCGTTTCTACGTGCCCGCCGTGTTGTGGGCACGCTGTTATCAGTTTCTTCCCGACCCCACCAATGCAATCTACTCCAAAACACACTTCTTATCAGCTACGTTTGTTCCGTTGGATGCGTGCGTTGCATCATCATCGTGCAACTTTTTTTTCTTTTCTCTCTCTCTCTCTCTCTCT
>JXWZ01012992.1:0-41832 GCA_000956215.1 Anopheles farauti No. 4
CACATCATAAATTAGCTCATTTTCTCTTCAACATGCGCTATCCCTGTATCGCTGCTCTTTCATGACTTTCTCTACATTCATTTTCAGCGATGCACTATTACCGAAAACCGATCGCGTACGTTTTCCATAGCGTAAGCGTGTTGATCGGGGTCGTAGGGCGGGTTTTGCGGTGCCCATCTCCTGTCTTCCTATTTTTTTTTTTTTTTTTGCAATATGCTTGTGAACATACGTTTATGACTTGTACCCAGAAAATAAGCAAATAAACAAAATAACACACACTGCCACTACACATTCGTTGCCGCCGGGTCACTGGCATCGCTTGGTTAATGGTGACCGGAGGCACGGGACACGGGCCGAGCGCGCATATTTGGTGGCAGCGTCCAGGTGATGCTTGCCTGCGGTCATAGAGATTCCTTCGACGGCACCCAGATCGTCGGTCCGCCTTGGGACCAGATGACGTTCTTCACCTTGCCGTAGATCTCCTCGATCGTATCGCCTTGCACAATGGCTGAAAACAACAAAGAAATGAATTTTTACACAATTATTTCTACTGATTTATATTCAAAACACTCTAGGTCACTATACCGGTAAAGTATTCGCCAAACTCGTGCTCCATCTTCAGCGTCCGTTCGTAGGTTTTCTTCGCCTGTTCCTCCGTCATGCGTCTATTCATTTCCCTGCGTAATGGAGACGAAGACAGAAGACAGGAGAATGTTGATTTAAATTCAATGCAAATAGAACGCCTCATTGAAAGACCTACATTATCGACTCCACCGACATCGGTTTGATGAAAATCGAGATCGGGTAGAGTTGAGCCACCTGCAGCCGCTTGATCGCGTTACCGGATACATCTAGTATACAGTGTTTGCCCTTCTCTGCCACCTCGCGTACGGACGCGACAGACGTACCATACAGGTTGTCGTTGTACTGACCCGCCTCAATGAACAGGTGATTCTGAATGTCCTTCTCCATCTGTTCGCGAGACGCGATAAAATGGTAGTCCCTACCATCAACCTCGTAATCGCGTTTGGGACGTGTGGTATCTGTAATTTTAAAAAAAGATAAAGGGTAAGAATTCGCTATTTTTTTGGCAAATATGTTGGAACACATTTCTATTCTTTTTTGAATAGAAGTTAGATACCCAATTTAAAAAAAAATTTTCATCAAAGCAACCGAAAGCCACTTTAAAAGTTAAAGTTAACCAAAAATCTAAGCCGAAAAGAAATGTTACAATATAGGCTACGAAGTGTTTGAAAACATGTCCAAAAAAACAAAATGATCATTGAAAAAAATCAGAAGCAGGTAGAACCTATACTTTTCTCGGAACGGACAGACTGGACAATATGAAAAATAAACACTTACGTGGAACGCACGACCCAAACTTGTTCGGATACTCCGAGATCAAGTCGTCGTTGATGCGGTCCTTTAGCGGGCCCAAAATTATGACTGGGCGCGTATAGGTGATCTGCAGACGTTGCACAGGCTCGTACGATAGAATGTTTTCCTCCACTGCAAAAAACGGAAAGAGATAGAAGAATAAGCGCGTAATAAGCGCGAAATCAGACAAAACAGAAATCGGTACCGGATAAGAAACAAAACTACCCATAACACGTGTGCTCGAAATGTGAGCAAACATTCTCCACACCTCCTCTCCCAAACCCCCCCCCTCCCCCCTCCCAGCCACGTAACATACGTTTGGGATAACAGAGATGGTGGTGCAGGCAACATGTGTGACACTTGATCATAAAATATTACTTATTAACATATTACACAAAAGAACGGAATAAAACAAACACACGAGCGCATCCTTTCCGAACAATACAGTCCCAACCACGAACGAAACAGCTTATATAATGGATTGTTTATGTGATGGACGGCTTAACGCGTAGCTTAATTTTCTTTATTTTGCTTTGTTTTAGTATGGTTTGTTTTTGTTTATATCTTTTGTTTTTTATTTAACTGCAGATTGTGTGCTTTTGCGGCAGTGTCGGCCAGATCGGGCCTACATTACTTGATTATTTTATCATTGGATAATTTACTAGTTTAAACTTGGAAAAACTAGTTTAAATTGGAACTTATCGAATAATAATCTGGTCAAAGAATATATTATTCAATCATTGTAGCTGCCCTCTGGATGACAAAAACGGTACGATGTTAAATAAACCTGGTACAAATAAAACTGCTAACCATGCACACCAAAAAAAAAACAACTCTAAGAATGTATAACGAAAAATGCATGCACTCGTCAATTACACATATTATTGGAAACTGGTGCGCTAGTATGTAATGGTAAGCAGCAAACTATGGCCTCATCATTCAGGGATTTATATGGAGCAGTGCGTAGAAGAAAAAGAGACGCGCTCACCAATACGTTACGATGAGTAAGGATCAGAACGAAACAATATCAACAAAAATTAAATTTCCTAAGAAAACAGTGAACATGCTTGAAGAAGAATAAGTAACAACAATAACAATACAAAAGATCCTCATAAAACCAAGTTGAACTCGAATTGCCATCTAAAATGTTTGGCATAAACTAACGAAAAAAACACTGCTCAAAGTGGTTTCAAGTGACGAACAAAACTCCAGGAGAAAGTCGATGGGATGAAAATGACCTAAAAGGGCGGTAAAGTATTTCTAGACGAACATGAGACCGATAAGAACATGTGTAGAGAAACAGAGCAGGGTAGTGTAAAATTGCGAAAAACAATAGAAAAGAGGAATGCAGGATAGAAAGGGAGCAAGAAATAGTCAGAGAGACAGAGATAGAAGTTGAGTCAGCGGCATTGGGTAACAGCGGCAGACTTACAGTCGGCATAGTTATTCTCCAGGTAGATAAGAGTTATCTGCTCCATATCAGGTAATTCCACGCGGTAGATTATTTCACCACCACCTGGATGGGGATACAGAAGAGATGCACACACACACACATATATGTAGAAGGAGAGAAGAAGATAGTGAAAGAAACAGAGAAAGAAGAAAAGAAAGAGCAACGAAAGTAAGAAAACAAGAAGAAGTTACGAGGGAAGAAGCGAAAGAGACAGCGAGAGATAAATTAACACAAAAGAAGATAAAAATTAAAACAATTCTATTAATGGAGGAGTATGCGAAATACGGCCACTCGACGAAGAACAGGTGAAAAGGATATGATATTAAAAGAATAAATTTTATCCGTTCACGAGGTGAATTAATTTTATAAGTGTGATTAGGGGACCTTAACATAGCCCTAGCAGCAGTGTCATGATGATGACAGGAAAATATGAAAACAAACGACTTAACTTCAGCACCTATATAGAAAATGTCTCATGTTTGAGTTGAAATAAGTTTGATACAACAGTTTCCCAGTATGACAAAGAATCTCTCTGCTAACGGTGGAATGTGTGATTGTGACGAAAGTCCTAAGTCTTCCTTTACTTATAAGAGAATAAGTTCGCTGGATGAAATATGACCGAAAAAAGACAAACCACTAACAAGTGAAGGAGACCTGTGCGATATGAAGAGAGGGAAACAAATCGCACACCTAACAAATACCAACGGAAAACGGAAACACAACCAAAACACAACAAACGATGTACCCGATGAAATCGGTGTACTTATATGATAATATTCTAGAGGGTGTAATGAGATACAAAAATATGGGCAAACGTAAAACCAAACCAAATACTCAAACCAATATTGAAATCGAGACAACTTACCTTCGGCGTTCGCGTCGTCTTGTGTGTAGCAAAGCATGAAAGCTGGAAATGGATTGGAGATGATAATTAGAGTAAACAGAATTGTGTTGTGTTGTTCATATAGCGTCGCGCTTCGATGATAATAGAAGCGCACTTTAAGGGCGAGGGAAGACGTGGACGCACTGCGCGTGCAAGCGCATTTGTGAAAATGTTCAAGTGTATGCATGTGTGTGTGTTTTTTGTTCATTTCTTCTAGTTTTTTATATTGTCTAGAATCATCTCCAGGAGAGAAATCGAAAAGCTTGCCAAAAAAGCTACTTACGACCTCTCCTCGACCTACTTTAGGTGTACAGGATGGTTCACAGTACCTTTTCCTTTTGAAAAAGGTTTTGTCAAAGATCCGAATAAACCAAACACAAACACAACAATGAACAGAGCCAATAGCGCGCCAATTTCATGCAGAGATTGTAGGAGTACCAAAATCAGAAACGTGAAAGTGAAACATAAAAGCAGAACACAACACTTTACACCATGAGATGGAAATGAAGGATGAACAGGAAAAAAGTAAGGATCAAATGAAACCGTGCTGGTCGCAAATGTTTTCCTCACCACTCAAGCTCAATATTCATCATCTAATGATCTTTCTCCCGTACAAAGCCGGATCTGTTATTCGCGAATTTTTAAAACAAACTTTAGCAAACAGATCCAGAACATCTAAAACATTTTTTGTATTTTTATAGTTTGTTCCCATGGTTTGAGAAAAATTTCATCATCACAGATAATTTTATGAACTTAACTTTTTTAGAAATCACCCGTTATAGCACACTATAAATAATTTTAGTGTGTAAGAAATATTATGGTTCAATAGTATCGGGCTTCGTATGGCGATGTCTTACGCATTCAAAAACAAATTGATTAAACATAATTTTCACTTTTATCGTTTTTTCACTTTTAATACTTTTTACAGTGAAAAATGAGCCCAGAATTATCAAATATTGACCTTAGGAACAAACTTATTTTTATCCTTTTTTTTTTAATATGACTAAAATGTGGGTGGCACGCGTGTGGTATATTTAAGAGTACTGCTCTGCTTAATTTATGAGTACATTTTCAATCTTCCTGTTCATTTTTATAACTATGCTCGATTATTAATCTTATATCCAGCATATCCGGAGCATATGCTGCGAAAAATGTTCGTCTAGAATAAAAAAAAACACTGCTGCGTTTCGACCAATTGAGCCGCACGGTTAGATAATTGTACAATATACTAAATTCCCTCTTGGCCCCTCCCATCCCATTACTGTAGCGGACACTTACGCTGCTCGGGATCGTGGTGGTTCGGCTCTAACAGGTTACCATTAGCTGTTTGTAGGAAGCAAAATGGGTCGCCATCAAAGGAACAAAATTCACAGTATACACGTAACGGTGATCGTGTACAGCGGCAGGATGAGGTGGAATGATCGGGACGGACGGACGGTACACAAATAGTACATATATTTGGCACATAGACAGGTGCAAGTGGAAGGTGGTGGGTTCGATGGCAAAACAATAAACGCACACGCACACATACACATGGGAACGACAGTGCCGATAAAGGACACGAAGACGACGAATGAATATAAAACGAGATGAAAAAGAAAGAAAAAAAACGTGGAAAATTATACATAAATTCAAGGCAAAGGTAGACCAAAAAAGTGCGACAGGCGTGTGCCAAGCCAACACGTAGGTTCATAGGTTCAATAATAGTACACGCTAGATAACATCGAAACACATCGATCAAAGAGACATCGACTACGCGACAGCTCCCGCAGTACTTTGCTCGTACTGCTAGCACTGACGCTCTTCCTGCAAGATGTGTTGAGTGTGAGCGTTACTAACGCTGCTACTTACGCTCTTGATCGGATCCATCTTCGTTCTTATCGTCCTTGCTCTTCATGAAAGGGAACCGGCGGGAGAAGGAGAAATTTTTCTTCTTCCGATCGAGCGTCGACACCTGCGGGAAAGAACGCGCAACACAACATAACGATTAGATATCATCTGTAAATGGTTGCGATCACGCACACGAGTTGCACTCAAACTGCGGAGGAAACATTCACCTCCTCCTCCCCATTCTCCTTGCCCGCTGGTACCTTTTCCAGGTTGTTGTTGTTGTTCGCTCCGGCATGGCCCTGGAACTTGACGCTGCGATCACGGGCTCGTTGCTTGCGCTCCCAGCGCCGCTTCGACGGCACGATTCCGATGCTTTCCTCCTCGTCCTCGCCGATCACGCGGCGCGCTTGCCACCATTCGTCATCGGATGCGTTCGTCACATGCAGAATGTCACCGTGCCTGAACTGAAGACCCCGCGTCGGTAACCCGTCGTCCCGATTTGGGTCGTAGTCGAAGAGGGCGCTACAAAACCAAACAAATGCATCGTGAATTCCGCAAAGAGTGATCGTTAATAATACGGTTAGCGTAATGAGCACATTTTGCTAACATCCTGCCCTTACACACACTTTATTTGCATTCCAAACTAATATGACTCACCGCACGTAGAGTGTACGCTTCTGGGAGGTTCGTAGTAGCGTACCGGTGCCAGCCGCCACTGCTTGCTTCAGCTCCTGGATACGCTGCTCAAATCGGTTGTAGTCTTCCGGACGATACTGCACCACCAGCGTCACTGTGCCGCCAGCATTCTGTGCATGAAAAGATACGAAAAAACAAGATTTAACACGGCTCGTATCGAATCACCACAACCATCCACTCACCTTAAGAGCCTGAGCCGCATCCTCGTGTGACGCATTCGAGAGGCTGATACCGTTCACAGATAGTAGCTGATCGCCACGCTTCAGTTCGCCACCGAGGTCGGCTGCCCCACCGGCCAGCACGTACGACACGAAAATTCCCTGCAGGACGATAATATTATTTGAAGTGTTAACTAAAATTATCACCACTGATGCTTTTTCAATCAGTGAGGGAGATTCAATGTCAGTAGATAGTATACTGTTTTTATTTCACACTTTTTTGGCAGGCAACTAAGCAGCTCAACGACAACAACTTTAACTATTCCTTATCTTAGATCTTAGACTGCGCATCGTTCACCTCTTATTAAAAAAATTGAGCAACAAATTGTACGTTTAACATTATGTGCATTTTGACTTATTGGCGGGTGCAGAAGATGTTCGTTATCGAGAGCTTCGTTGTGAACTTAATTGGGCGGTCTGATATTGTAGTGATAGTGGCACAGGGTTTTCTTAAGACATGACCACAGTCTGGATTGTCTCCTCCTAGCATGGAGTGATTACCTGGCTTTCGTGATATAAAATAACCTAGTAAGTAGCAATATGAGGTTGCCTTATGTCACGATAAAGAAGAAGCAAATAAATGCAAAATAAATCCGTTCAAATTATTATTTTCATTTCCATATACATACATAAAAATATTTATTAAGATTAAATATTATAAGGTGAATAAGAGGTGAACGATGCGCAGTATATTAGATATCCAGCTATTTCATTAACATAGAAATTAAAGTAGATAATATCATTATGTTTCAAAAGGCTGCATACTTGGAGCTTTTATATATAGCTACAGGCATATATAGCTACAGTAATATTTGTTTCCCAAAAACAACATCGATTCCGACGATTTTAAACTATTTTTGCTTGTAGCAATGTCACATAACCATGTGTCATTGCTGTTGTGTCTGTTGTGATTGTTGTGCCTTTTGACATATATTAAAACTGTTTATTTAGCTTCCCATCTAAGTGTGAACAAACTGCATGTGTGTTGATGTTGAAAAAGGTTCAAATAAAAAATAATCAAGAAAAATGTATGTGTATTTGTTCGACTCATATAATTTCCATTCCCTCGCAATTATGTCTATTTGGTTTAATCTTGAAATGGCTTGAAAAACATTTTAAAGTTCCTTAAACTACTATAAACTGTATAATACTTTTATGTGACTCATATGATCAGCTAAACAAAAAAAATTGAATAAGATAATTTCAAAGCCAATTTTAATTATTTTCAACCGTTCTTCTTCGTTTGAAAAAACTACCATTGTAGGTTATCAACCTGCGATCTCATGAATAGATTTCCATCTCAACAACGAATACAAAGACTTTGTACACAAAGTATGCCAGTATACAAAGTATGCCAGTATACAAAGTATGTACGGATCAATTGATGCCCTTTCGTATTATAGAAAATTTTAAATTTTTTAATTTTACATATTTTTAACAACGGATACATATTTTTAACTACGATAAGAATTCACTTAAGGACGACTAAAGTGAGATCTTGTGCTACTATACAAAAAATGTCTTATAACTGAACAATATCAACGTAGATTGAAATGTTGGTTAACAACGTAGATTTCAATGTTGGTTTAAATACTCTTAGGATTATGTTAATATTCTGAGAATCAGCACTTTTGAATTTCTCAAACTTGATTATTATTTTGTTCACATTGATTATAAAAATCGTAGACGGCGTGAATTTCATGTTTAGGTAATCAATTAAAAATATCTTTTAAATTAAAATGTTATAACTTTCTTGCCAATGATGACAACATATGCAACAACATGGCAACAATATTTACCTGTCCATCTTCGCCACCAACAATGTTGAAGCCAAGCCCAGACGCTCCTTTCCGTATTACAATCGTGCGTGGTACACTACGGTAAAAATGAAATAAAAATTGCTTCAATTCAATACTCCACTTAGCTGCCAACTGCCAAGTGTCTACATACCGCGTTATGTCCTCACTGCTGACGGCACGTGGAGTCCCAATCGGTATGCCCGTCTCCAATACGTTTGAGGACGCGTACCGGGACGAACTGTTTTCCAGCCCGAACGCTGGCGAGTGTGAACGAGCCGTCGGCATCTCCGCATCGACACCAACCGCCTCACCACCGCCACCACCACCTGCATCTGGTGAAGCATGGTCGACCATGCTGATGCCAACGCTGTTCATCGCGTTGGTCGAGAGCGAGTTCAAGTTGCTGATCGAATTTGCGAGCGTCTGCAGAATATTCGTCTTCTGCACGATCAGCGTCGCGCGGTTTGTGATCGCCTTCAGCGTTGCGACCGCCTCCTCGTGTACAACGTTCTCGAGATTGCGTTCTCCGCCGTCCGGTGTCCGGACCGCGATCAACTTGTCACCAACAGCAAGCCGCCCATCACCATGGGCCGCACCGCCCTCCATTATCTTCGTCACGTAGATGCCGTTGTCGCCCGGGATGTGCTGGTTACCAATGCCACCAGCAATCGAGAACCCAAGCCCTTTGCTGCCCTTTAACAGGTCGATCTCCTCCAGCTTCGGTGCCTGAGCCGGTGGCCTCTTCCGACGGATTTGCTGTCAGGAAAGAAGAGGAACCGGTCAAATGGGGAGTATGAAACTGAGGCGAAAAACTACCGGCTACCTACCAGCGTTACGCGATCACCCGCCTGCTTCAGTGCGTCCACCGCATCGCCGTGCGTTACGTTAACTACCCGCACCTCGTTAACCGCCACAATGCAATCATTCACCTGCAACCGCCCATCAACATGGGCTGCACCGCCCGGAATCACCTTCGTGATGTAAATCGACGCGTCGAGATTGATGTGCGGATTGTCGGTGCCGCCCGCGATCGAGAAACCAAGTCCGGTCGAACCGCGCAGTAGTGTGATTTCATCATACTCCCAGGGTGAGTCGCCATTCAGCTGGTAAGTGGAAACAAACATAAAATAAGTAACTATCCACAAGTGAATTGAAGCATTCACAAATGTTAAACAGGAGGGTTAAGGGTTAAAGGGTTTAAAAATGCAAATGGCATACATTTCGGTATTAAATTTGAAACATCAAACTAAAACCAAGAGATCTGAAGTACTTGTATACTTCCATTAGCATATAATTGGAATTTTTTCCCTGGTCTAGATTAAGTTAGCATGTTCCTTAACCAGGACGTAACAGTGATTTCATCTCTATTTTTACATCATTCCATTAAATTGTAAACTTCGCAAAAATGCCTAAAAGCAAAACAGATCCATTTTAAAAAGATTAACTTCATCTATGCTCGTTTTAATCATACAAATCATAATTGAAACTTCTAATAACATGTTTAGGGTTTTAGGAATATTTTGAACACATCCCACAAAATATGCTTATTATTCCGCTCTACGAAAATAATATACTTGTCTCCTACGTCTGCTTCCAATCAAGCAGATAATGCTAGCTATATTTTTTAGCCAGATGTTTAATAGGTTAGCGAATGGCTACTATACATCCAAAGCAATCTGCCTAATATACATCCAACGCAATCTTTTTGTGTGGGTTGTGTGGGAAGGCCCTACAGTGCCAGGCTGTTGTGCTCGCAAATCAATTCCTTTTTATTTGCATGTTGATTTTCTCGGTTGCACATCGCATGCTCACCTGCTTCGTGTCGTTCGTGTTCGATGTCGGAACCTGCGGGAGGAAAAACAGAAAGTACGGAAATGAATACCACATGAAGGCAGAGAAATGTAAGATTTGTTACTGTCCCAAAGGCGAGTACCAATAGCCGGATAGGAAGTTAGGAAGAGGATACATACGACTGTGCGTGTGTACAACACTTAATTACAGATTTCCTAACAAAGGGTTAGTCATTCCGTACCTTTCGAGGACGAAGAAACTGTGCATAAAAAGGCTCGTAATAATTACTAAAACAATTACACAGAAAAAAGAAACAAGAGCAACATCAAACACCAAAATCTACATGAAAATTAAGCGTTTGTGACTAACTACTTAAAAGACTAGCAGAAGATACGTTACAAAACACTACTACTGTACCGTGTCAAGGCTGAACAAGGACGAAACCTTCTTGAGGAATCCTCCACCGCCGCCGCCAGTTCCACCGCCGCCACCGCCATCTTGCTGACGTTTCTTTTTCCTCGTAGTCATGTTTACTTTGCTTTTTTGTTTATTTCCTGTTTATTCTTGTTTTAACTTGCACTTTCTTTCTCTCTAGTCTTATATGTTTTTTTTCTTTTTTCAGAAAATTCTTTCACTTCCACGGACACCCCTCCCGTCACAACACCGTCCACCAAGCACGATTTCTTAAACACACATGTGAACAGGTTCTATTGGATTCCTCTGCACCGAGACAAATATATAATTATTTCGAGGGTAGTGGAGGGATGGAGAAGGTTTGCAAGATTGAGGCACTGAACGTTTAACTTTTTTCTCTTTCTTTATTGCAATTTTTCTCTCGCTGATTTCAAAATTCTGCTACTTAACGCTATAAATAAACACGCACGCTGACACATAAATATCGCACGCAATGACACACAAATAGACACAACTTCTTCTACTAGATGTAGGACAAACGACGGGAAAAATGGGTTGAGATGGGAAATGGAAGGGGGTGATTTTCACAAACATCGAGATAAACGCGCACACACACACAAACAGCGCTACAAAAGAGCAAAACAACAAACTTCAACGGACATCCGGGTAAGACGCTAAATTAAATTCTCGTTGCTTCGTTCTCCTCATTTTCTGCTAAAATTGCCAACGGCTAGACCAGACACAAAACTCGCTGCCTCGGGACGAGGTAAAAGGGACAGAAGTTTTTTTTTTGTAGTCAATTTTAAATGAGTGAAAGTAGAGGACGATTTTGCATGCTTCATTAAGAACATTTTTCTACAGCAAAATATTTAAACGCAAATAATTTATTTTAAATGTCCACGAAGTGCATTATGCACATGTGTAGGTCTCATTACAGCTTTAACACAGTGTGTTAGTGTGTGTATGTTTGTGTACATGTGTGTGTGTGCTAATTACGAACATTCTTGAATGTACAACAAACAAAAAACACACAGAAAAAAATCCTTCTTGGTTGATTAACAACATAACCTTCTTTTCAAGTCTAAACTGTAGCCTTTCCTATGCCGACGATTCACACGATCTAATGTGAAATTGGTAACATTTGTTCAATGCAAAACTGAAATGTTAGCAGTAGATCCTGTGTTTAGCATTTCACCATATTCAAACAATAGTCACCTGAAATAATGCAAATTAGCACAGAACAAAGTAAGGTTACACATCGAACCGTATCGAGTAGATAAAATAGAAAAAAGAGATGAAGAGAGAAAGAAAAAGAGAGAACACAAGAAAAGATAAATAAATACAAAAAAACGTCAAAGAATGCCAAAATCGAAACAAGTGGGGAGAAATTTAAATCAAATCAAACGAAACAACAGCAAACATAAAGTCAGAGAGGGGTGAGAGACGCAGGAGGTTTGCGTAGTTATAAATAGAAGGATGATGGGGAAACAAAACAAACACAAACAGACACACACACGCACACCAAAAACAAGGTCAGTTGTATTCGAGAATTGAAATTAAAGCTGCCCACCCGCCGATAACATTGGATTGCACATTCATTGCTACACCCGCGCGGGAGATTGATTAGTTTTTATCGCGCCCATGCCTCCAATGTGTCAGTAAAATATGAATTATGTGTGTATGTGTGTCCCTATAGGTTTGTATCTCTCCCTTTTGCTATTTCCCACTTTTCATTATCTCTTTTTTTTCTATCTTCTTCTCATTTAGAGATATGCAACAAAAGTTTTGTTGTTTATCTTCTTTTCTCAACTTGTTTAAATATCATTATAAGAGAAACAATGTCCCTCTGGATTTGCTCTTGTAGCTGTAAAGTCTGGAACAAAGATACCTGGACCCAGATTGAGTTTTGAACATCAAGGTTCAGTGTTTAAAAATCAAAACATAAGGCAACCTTATAAGTTAATCTGAACTAGTCTAGTTTTTCAAATAATTCAAACATGAAGCTATCTAAGAGTTGAACCATCTTTCCTAAGTTTGGAGATCGTCAAACCCAAAAAATCATAGGAAGCTTTTTTACAAGGTTCTTGCATGTTTCTTCTATGTCCGATAACATCCACTAAGCTGTAAGAAGATAGCAGCCGTGGGCAGCGATCTCGTTAGACAACACAACACTGCACTAGAGATAATGGATATCTATCTAGAGAGATCTTCATGATGCAGTACATTCCTTGAAAAGATGTTTCATCATCATTCCACACACATTAGCAGCTTGGATTTCAAGGTCACATCCCGTAATACTTTACGCTATATACTGTAAAACAGTATGGTTAGTACCTGTAATAGGATCTACCCTGCCTTGAAATTCCGTCCCAGCATGGGTATATTTCCCAGCATCTAAAAAAATTGTCCAAAAATCAACCAACCCACTGGATAGATTTGGCTGGCAAATATGAAAATCTGTATCCAAAGATTTTCATCATTTAAACGTTATTTAGAAATTCATGAATCTTCTGTGGAATCTTCCAAAACTGTTTTCTACATATATCTCAACGACATTGTGGCTGAAGGTAATGACATAAGCAAAAAACATATATTCAAAAGCGTTTGAAAAACTGATGCTATAAGAATCGCGAACTACGATCCATTAGTCTGTTGGTTTGATAACTTATATATTTCACAGCACCATATGTTGGCTAGCTATAATCCAGGTCCAAACAGAGTATTGATAAAGTAACAGATTTGATAGTGAAATGAGATATACCATAATTAAATCATTCACTGTGCGAAAAAGATTCCATTTGTAAATCCATTTTATAACCCTAAATCAGTGTAAGTCATATTTCAACACTTCATTAGCAAAGAGTTCCAGCAAAGATTCGTCCACTGTTCCAAAACCGTCCTTCACAAAAATCCAGCCTCACACGCACATGCGTTGACTATTCTGCGTAAACATATTGAAATTGTACCCATTTCGAGTGGCGTTATGTAATGAAGTCCACCGTTTTGTTCTCGTTTTAATTGTCTCGGGAGCAATACGGCACGCAAAACAATCACAAAAGCAGGGTTTGCTTGCCAGCAATGTCGATTGAGCTCGGTTTTTTGATGGAAGCTGTTACTGCTGCCGTTATTTTGATCGTTGATTTGTTTGATGCTCGTTTGATGTTTGATTGTGAGCACAGCAACACTGACACACCGCCATTTGTAATCGCATATTCGCAGACCCGACAAAAGAGAGGTCTAGATCGATCGAGATCTTCTGGCATCAGTAATGTTTCTGATTGTTTTGATTTTACCAGACGAACGAACGGTTCGCATTGAATGAAAGAGGTGTAGAGGAAGCTGGGCAGCTCTGGATCTGGAGGCAACTGGCTCGAACGCACACATATACACACACCCATGCACGCTTTTGAATGCCAAGTGCATGGCGAATGCATGGCGACGAGCACACATTGAGTGTTATAAATTCTTTCTTTTTCGTTTTTCTTGTTTTCCCTGTTTCTCAGGTCCGTTGCACGGACGCGCCCGGTCGCTATGAACGACGCGTTGATTATAATATTCCACCGCACACTAAAGTACCATTTGCTGGTAAGCGATTTAATAATAAGCGATTTGTGTCCGACAATAATTGAAGAAGCGATAGTTAACGAATGACTTATGGTGCATTCGATACTTCAAACACGCAGTTACACATACACACAAACGAACAAACGCCGGTTTGGTTTTAGCTGTTCGCATTCCACCGCGTCACAGCGGCAGCCAGCTTTGACGTGAAACCGAAAATCGTCTCGGTGACTTTTGCACCACACGTACACAACTGTACATACTCAGACATTCCATTGATGACGCATTCCTCCAATATGCGTGCCATATGTGGCTACCGTTGAAATTTTACCAGCGCACTAACACACATTCACACACACACCAGTTGAAACGAAAGGCAGAAAGGGACGATGACGGAATACAGCAGGGGATAAGAGCAAACTGCAGCAGCAGAAATACAACACAGCAGTGTATGACAAACACAAGCTGGACAAGAGGATCGAGGTCAAAAAGCGTTGGCAATATTGCAGCTAACACACTAGCGACGCGAAAAACGACTCGCGCATTCCCTTGTCGATCTCTTTTTCTCACAATGGCCTTGTAAATGTAACGATCCCGCTTGACAATTTTCTTCGATCCAAGATGGTTTATTGTTCGATGAGGTCGGGATAACTGAATGAATTTCTCCATACTGCAAACAAGGTCAGCGCCAAAGGCAGCGAAAAAGAGAGAGAGAGAGATCGAGAGAGAGAGAGAGAGAGAGAGAGAGAGAGAGAGAGAGAGAGAGAGAGAGAGAGAGAGAGAGAGAGAAACCGTACCATTACAGTGAAAATCAAGCCGGCGTGGACGGAACGACAACGAACCCTGCATTGTCACTAATCCAATAACATTTACGAAATATTAATATTATCTCATTAAAATCACTCAAGGTGTTGCTCGTATTGGAAGCTGTCACTCTAGAAACTGCTCGAGTCGGTTTGTTTCGTTCTGGGAAATGGAAAGAACACACACACACAACAAAGAAGAAACACACGGCATTTCTTCACATTTCGTGAAATCATGTCGGTTTGCATGTGTATGTAAGGGTTAGAGAGGCGTAACGAAAGAAAACCCGAAAAAGGAATGCGACATAAATTAATCGCCCACACACACAAACACACACAAATTCTCTCTTTCTCTCTCTCTCTCTCTCTCTCTCTCTCTCTCTCTCTCACACACACACACACACACACACATATATATATACTCCCTATCTTATACACACAAACACACGCACACACACACACATATATATATATATATATATATATATATAAATATAAATATATATAATATATATATATTAATTCACACGCACTCTATCAGGGGTTTGATAATAGTTGTTTGAGCGGTTGCATCGTTTTTTATCATTTTGAGTAGATTGCAGCTGAGTAACTGTATTGAAGATTGATATAGCTGTAATCTTCTTCCTCTTCTTGACATGTTTTCAATACACAAACTAACGAAAAGTTTCGCAGCCGGGAATCCGTGTAATAAAAATAAGTATATGCATTATGCTTGTCTTTCCCTCTATCTATCTCGCTTTCTTTATGGTTCTCCTTTTCTGCTTTCTTTTTCTCTTTCTTTCACCCTCCTTTAGCTGACGATCACGAATGCTTTTCCTTGCACTAACGGGATCAACGAGACGACCACGTACACATTTCCACCAAACAAAAAAAAAACCAGCAAGAGGAAAGGAATAGGCCACAAAACAAAGTACAGATACGCGCACATCAGACTGTCCATTCATTCCATTATTCATTCATTGTGTTCCCTTCGACACAACGCCTCCAAAACGGCGCCGCTTGAAAAAAGAAAACGCCGTGACTCAAACAAAATTCACCAAAACTGTTCGATGATTCTCTAACACGGGCACACACACAGGCACGCGCAGCGCAAGCGAACTGGGTTTGACAGACACTGACTGGTTCGTAGTAAGCTGCGCCGCACTGGAATCCGGTGATTAAAGGGGCGTTTGCCGGCGTACACCAGAAACTCTTTTTAATTTTTAAAACCTTTGCTTGTCTCTTGAGGCTCCCAGCATTCGCGGCTCTAGGAAAAGTCTCCATAATTACACACGTATGAGAACAGGGACATGGGTGGGTTGAAAGAGGGAGTAAAAAATGTAAAAGGCAGGTACGCACAACATACACGCTAAGTGTCGTGGGATGCAAGCCTTTCCCGGGGTTTCTGTGTATAATTAATACGCTGTGGGCTTTAGCTTTTTGCCATTAAATTACGTGCAACACCGGGACGAAAAAAACACTCACTCACGCACACGTCCGCACCGTTTGAAGGTTGTTCGCGAAGTAATATATACTTCAATCGTCAACAATAAAAAGTGACACACGGATTTTGACAGATCCGAAAGAGAGTTCTCAACCGTACATGTTTAATTTTGCCTTCGTTTTTGTTCTTTATTTTGACAACACTTGCGAGTAAATTTGTCCGGGCGATTGTAGTTTCGCTTACCAAGGCGAGACAGTAATCCTACGAACCGATTAATGATGCCGAATACGGCGAACTGACTGGCCGACTGGTGGCGATCTCCGGGTGCCCGGTTGGCACTATGGGCCCGAAGCTCCGTATGCAGGGTTGCTCGGAGCCGTTTTTCTTCGTCATGTTTTCTTTGTTTGCTCGATTTTTGGCCAGCGTGTGCGCACACGCGCAAGCGATGTTGTAACACTACGCGACTTTTATTTTTACCATCGCGTGAGGATTAGCTTATGTACAAGTCTGCCTTCTGGAAAAGTGAATAATTTTTCTAACCCCCTTAATTGATCTATAGCAAGGTAGTTAGCTAGGTCTACTTTTGCTAGTCGACCAATTTGCCGGACTCACGCAAATTTTAAAAAGACTAGGAAGAAGTTTAGCACATGTCGCTTATTTCCCTGATAAAACAAAATACATTACTAAGCTACTGGTCCGTGCGCAGCGTATGCTCAACCGAATCGCACAACATCCATAACACCAAGCGCACGAAGGATAAATGACATCAATGTTTTCGAAATAAACTTTCATTCTTCCTGTCCGTCCACTCCAAACAACCGCCAAACGCATGGAGCGCGACCCACCCGAAAGTAAATCATTTCACACCACGCCACACACAAACGAAAGTTTAAAGAGGGTGTGCGGTTGTTTGTGTGAGAGTACATTTGAGATTTTATACTCTGCCTTCTTGATTATTTTCCTTCCCTTAGGCTATCTAATTTTGTGTTCATCATCAGCGTTCAGTGGATGAAATCATACCGATCTTTTATTTTAAGATCGTATTTCTGCTGGCTAAATGTTTGTCATGGGAACCTAGACTTGAGACTGCTGATTGCTTTTTAATAATTTCCAGTTTTTATTGATACCACAACAACGGGTATGCTTATAAGGTTTGGTATTCGTAACAAATACTTTGTTGTGCTTAACTTAATTTATTTATTTACAAAAAGCGAAACAAGCCTATAGTGCCTTGGAGTAGCGAATTGTCGCCGTGGACACGCTTCGCTATCATGCTGTCTTTGTCACACCCAGTATAACTGTCACAGTTTCTACCAAGGGGGATAGAAGACAAAAAAAAACTTTCATAGACCTTGGCTTGTACTAAACTAAAAGTTGAAGAAATCGAAAAGGCTTAACGTCTGTATTAACCATTGCAAAAACAATATTTTAACAAAGTCCATTTAAAATACAGGTCCATGGGTGCAGTACAACTTGACCGTGGGATCTTTTTGACGAGTTACTCAGACTGTGCTTACATCTGTCGGTTTGTTTACGTTACGGGACAGTAAACAGTTTACACTTGATTCTTACTTGAATCTGAGCAAGTCAAACATTGAAATTTGGACCAATCTATTAATTTCTCCCAGCTAAACATCAATAATAGTGATAAATTTCATCTTATGCTCTTGTAATATAACGGTCATCGCAGAAACATTAACTTCTTTACGAATTAACCTGTTCAAAGCTCTAATGAAAGTACTGAAATGTTGATTAATTCAAACATCGTGCACTGTATAATATCGCGACGATCTTACTAAGATATAAACTGTATTACAAACTATAATAGATCATTAGATGGCAACATTACTAGAATGTTAGGCACAATGTATGTGTATTGCAGAAAATAGAAACAGGTAGTTTGTAAAATTGTTGTAGTTCTAATCTAACAAATTGGGATACAAGTTGGTGATGTTGCAATATGACCTTACAAGACCTAAGACTTTATAAGATCTTATAACACATTTTACACTGGGTTGAGAGGCCGAGGTTATCGCACCTGTCATTTGAAATGACCGTTGCTTGGTTGCATACCCTATTTCATCGAACTGGTCTATTGAGGAGAAATCGCGTTCCCGCATTTGCTGTGTTATGTGGAGCCTGCTCTCAAGGTTTACTTTATTTATATATAACTTTTTCAAGGTTTATGGTGCGGCTAACACACACAACAGATAAAAAGCCGCGATAAGCGTGCACTTTTCAGGTGCTAGGTGGCGGACAGAGTCATAACCCAATCACGACCAGTAGTGATAATTTTTACTTACCAGAAACGTGCACACCCCAGCTTTCCCTAGCGGTCCTAACTATACAGAAATATGTGCGTATGTACGGGGAGCATTTCAAGGAGAGTTACGTTTCACACATTAGTCATAACATGACATTTGAGACAATCGAAGGGCGATAACGCGGTTTACGACACAACACCCGAATGGCGAACGTGCGAAGAGTTAGCTCATAATATCACACACATAGTTCCACTGTCTATCGGAACGTTCACGGTTCCAACCCGCAGACGAATCCATTGCGATGCAATTCGTATGCAGTTGTTAATGTAATTTACCAACACTGCCGGCTTGTGTACACTGCATATGTTGACCATGCGGTCAATTTAAGCGTGACACATTCAGCTTAATCACGCACATAAATACCGGGTCGTCAATGTCTGCGCTATTAACGTATACAAACTTTGAAGTTCACTTGGATTCCTGGCAGCCATTTAGAAGCACGGCAAATAGCTAGAATAAAAATGGCTCAAAACGCTATACCGTTCGGTCGTTGACATTTCCAGATCATTGACGGTCTTCTTTGAATGAGTTAGATCCTGCTCCGAGACTTGAAAAACTTGTTACTATTCATTCAAACTGAGATCTAATTCTCTCGAGATACATGGTTCATGGAACCAGAGGCACACCACACATACACTTAAGGCATGCCATAAGTTCGAATACAACTTTTCATTATTTTCATCTGAAGGAAGATATGCCTCATATGCATTCTAAGTATCAGTTATGTGGTCAGATTTAGACTAACATCAGCTAACCGACGCATATAATTTTGACGCTTGAGCTAACCGACGCATACAAATCGCCGTTGTATGTCGTTTGTTTCCTGCTATTACTAAAAAGAGACTAAACAGAACCGAATTGTAACTATTGAAACTCTTTGTTTCGCAACAATCACAATTGTTTCGCAAGACGTCCACAAATGATCGGATGTAATTGTTGTATTTTGCGACGTAGGCCAGCATCCCCGGTTGCAAAAATCCTGGGTGCTGTGTCGGTTTTGGTGGACATATCCCGGAGGGGCAAGCCCACTAGTGTTTATAGAAAAATACGTTAATCAACTCTGCGTACTATGAAACCGAGGTTCTGAAGCAGATTATGGCTCTGGCTCTCCGAGACCTCTACGTGCAAGATTATTACGCTCTTCTATGAGATGAATGTAATCAAAGAATGATGTTGGGTGAATTTTACTTATTTTTTTGGTCATATTATTTGGTGCCCTAGCTCATAGGTCCTTGATTGCATGGATCACGACCAAAAGTATATGCTCCGAGTTATTGGAAACTTCTCATGAGCATGAGGCTTACGACAATAACTTGTTCAATTTGGAAACGTTGTCCGTTTGATTTAACAAGTGCCCGGTATATGTACCATTACGTCCGGTATTGGCTCTTTTGCTGCCATATCTTCATCTACTCGTCTACTTCCGTGTCTTATTTATCGAACCTTCGTCCTCGCAATTGTGTTAGTATTTAATGGTTCAATATCATCGACGATCAATCAATTTCGAAGATTGCATCAAATGTTATTCATCTGGGAACGTCTAAAACAAGGCAATAACAAACTCGTTCGAGGGATAATTTACGAGACAAATCGTATTTATTCGAATACTCCGGCTTCAATTGCCTTGCGATGTACAACACGAAACTATTTTATGTTGATAGTAGAATTAAAACGAGATCATGGCAAGTACCCTCTTTCCGCGCCCTTTGCTTGCTGTATGTACCATGAGTGTTGCAGCACACACACACACACTCTCATACATCCTTAGCATTTTATAGCTCCGTCCCCCGCTCGAATGACTGTCACTGCATGGTGACATCTAAAAGCGTTTAAACGGGCAATAACTTTCCTTCAGTAGCAAACGCTTGTAAAATTATCTTTTCCCGTCTGCAGATGCAACGCCAGAACGTAAAAAACCGGTTGAACTAGAGCCGTTCGCTGCGATGCCCGGTTTTACAATCGAGTGTGCATGCATGGAATCATTGCTGGATTATCTGGAGATAATCGCCGCACCCGTGATTTCCGCTGATCCATTTGAACAGTGAATAGATGACAGCATTAACTTTATAACTGCCCGCTTATGGACTGCATTACCCCAGCGACGAACAAGTGTTTTACAGCGCAATTTGCAACGACATGGAATGAATGAATTGATTTATGACAGTGAATACTAACAACTACACCGCGCATACCAGTTGCACAAGACGTTCAAGGATCTATACGTCGGTTACTATATATCCAAGCCGATGTGGGACAAATTCATAGCAGCACGTATGCTATTTTTATAGATAGAGTGGTGAAGGTTAACTTATATAGACTGCAACTGTAGTTTTACGATCCGAACAAAAGTTTCTCAAGTCGTAAAAATGTAGAAATTTTCACAACAAAACGATCAGGATGTTGACGTAGTCAACATCTCTATTAGGATCAATGCTCTTTGAATGCTTTAAAGTTATCTTACAACATATACGCACTGTGATTTTATCGGTGCAATTGGTGTGAAAAGTAACTCAAGCTCTACAGCATATTTCTGTATCGCACTGGAAAACTATCAATTGCACAGAAAACATACAAGGGTACTGTTTGTTTACATCCATGATCGGTAGTTATTGCCTTGTAGTACGATATATTTTTGCGATATTTACTTTGTATTTCCTCAACGTTTATTGCCTCAAAGAAGACGGCTCAGTTGAAGTAAGTGGAGGGGTTTTCGAATACCACAATGCATCGGCTTGTTGCTGTAAATACACATACCGCAAAGAAATCAATTTTGTTTTTGTTTGAAGCTACTAACATTATAGGTAGACGTTTGACGGTTGTCAATCGTGCTTATAAAGCTGCGATGCGTCTAGAGACAATTTCGTACTATTTGCTTGCCGAATCCTTTTTTGAATACTTTCTCGAGAACCATTTTCACAGCCAATCTGCCAAACAGTTCCCACAGTCATCCTAAATCCTAAATAAACCAAACAAATCCCGTTCGCCCGTTTCAAATTACATTTCAATCATCAACGATTGGCTTGGAGAATGCTTCATTTTCCAACCGCAAATCCGCGAATAGATTAATCGCTGGAACTCATTACAATTTTATTTACTAACTCATCCGTCCATCCCTACACGTCCATCGTGGCAGCTACAAGACAAGGCACATCGGAAATCGTACCATTTTCTCGGTACATATTTAACGTAATGGTATCATTTTACCGCTCGCTTAAACTAATAGAAGTAAACAATCGCGAACGAAAGTGCACGAATCAACAACCCTGTCGGCATATAAGCACAGCACGATGCGTATGGTGGGTTTCCTTCTCGGCGTCAAAGCAAGCAATTAAAATTGCAAACGAAAGACAATCGCCATACAAACTCTGCAGAAACCGAGACCAACTTTCGTAACAAAAGTTGCTGCCATTGCCGGCGGGGTTGGTCATGAGTCCTACTATGTTTTACAGTTCTGTCACAACAGCAAAAACTAGACAAACATATCTCAAACATATCTTCCCATAGCTCCAAAACAGAAACAAAAATGAAATATTTGAAACTACTAAATGAGTTAGCAACATGGGAAGCAACATGGGAAGTAGAAACGGGCAATTTACTAGAACAGAACAAACGCTACCGATACCACGATATGATAAGACATAAAAAGAAAGTGAAAGCGGATTGAAAGAAACGGCAAATTACGAAACTAAACACCCGAGAGATTAGCGCAAGCATATCGCAATCATTTTCCGATGCACCTATTTCATCCGTGTCACTCTCAAACTGGCCAGTGTGATCTCAGCACGTGTCTGTGTGAACATCAAGAATGATTTATATTTGCTTAGTGAGATGAGAGTTCGAGCACGGGTGTTGTATTCGTTTGATTGTGTTATTTTTGGCATCTTTGTTGGCTTTAAAAACACACAAACACACAAAATTTGACTGGATGCAAGGTGAATTTTGCGTGCTTGTTTAGTTGATTTTCGTTGGGATACTTCAGCGGTTTTCTGATTTGTAGCTTCAACCATCTTTCATTACCTTCCCTCGGTATGCATGTTATGTGTTCTCTCTTGAGTATTTATGAGGTTTTTTCAGATTTTTTCTCAATTTCTCGTGCAACACATTATGATGACGTTTTGTGCATTTTGATATCTTTTTATCTTGAACACTCTAAGCTGACATCAAGTTTCGCTACGCCCATTTTGATCATTCACCATCCACCCGCGGAATATGGTGGAAACACGATTGTTCAAATAATATCAAATACACAATTTCACAAGCGCTGTGGAACAAACACCACCAGAAGTATCCGTGGTTTAATTAACGACTATAATCACAACAGTAGCATCCTTGATAACTCTACTAAAAGTAGCTATTAAACTTCGCTAACACATCATATCGTTCTCCCTACAATATTCTATTCCAAAATGGGGTTCTTACGAACGCATGTATTTAAGAACTAGAGAAAATTATCGTCCCATTTTGACGGTAGTAAAGGTATGTACTTACTTGGATAAGCTAGTTATGGTGGTGTCGCAGGTGCGGAATGCTTATTATTTTGCGGTTTGGCTTTTGTCTGCACCAGGATCGAAAGATAAATCATAACGCACTAACACACAACAACACAACAACAAAATATCACACATGCACGCTTGTTTCAGGTATGATTCATGCTGGTTTCATTTTTTATACAACAGCAAAAGAAAACAGGGAATGTGTTGGAATCCAGTTGATAAGACGGTTTGTGTGTATGTGTGTGGGTGTTTATATTTTTACCATACTAAAAGTGCTAGTAAGATGGCAGCTTCTCATTGCTCACGTGTTGATTGTGGTGACTACCAAATTAATGTGTATTTTATTATATTTATACTGCAAAGCATACGCGTATATTGAAAACTTAAAATGAACTTTATCGAAAATATTCTCATTCATACGATATTAACTAGTAGTTCGTGAGAAGGGCGCAGCTGCTACTCTATATGTTGCGTACTATGTCATCTAGGCACCTACTGGGTTCTGCCCCAAAATGGGGTATGGCAGTTACTCGACTTCTATATTCTAGCATCAAATACAAGACACACAAAAACACGGCATGCACGCAAAACTAGTAGGAAGCGGGCACTAACGACTCACTTTGGTTGTCGTCAGCCGGGGCGACGGCAGCTCCATGATCGGTTGTCTATCCACATCCTGCTGGAGCAATAGTTGCGGTGGTGCCTGTTGATGTTGCAACTGTTGCTGTTGCTCCTGCTCCTGTTGCTTGATGCGGTTGGCCTGAGAGTAGGGAAGAATAGCAATTATATTCACATTAGGCTGGATGAGAAGTTCACGCACTAAATGTCTCGTGTTACAAACTATGCTTCAGCATGTGTCGCAAAAAAGGACGTATACGTACACTCACTTTCGACTTGGCAGCATGGTGCGGAAGTGGTATCGAATCGGTACAGACCGTATAACGATCGCTCGGTTTGTCTGTGCGGCGCCGAGGGGACACGTACGATGAGATACGGTGTCGTGAGTGACGAACGATCGAAACCCAGTCAATCATGTTCTCATCGTTCGTGGAGCTTGTTAGCCGCGGTGTATTTGGTGCGATGCACTAAGGATTGCTATTACACATTACCAAAGTAAAGGCACGATTAGAAGAGCCAATCCAAAGAGTTATCCTTTAACAGATACCAGTAGTTCGCAATCTCCGTAAACTTGACTCGCTTGAGATAAAAAAAAACTCCCGCTACGGTCTCTCCAACGATCACTTAGCCTTCGGTATCACTTTCACACGCATGCCCAAGTTTCACCACGTGGAATAGTATGGTGCGGATTAATAGAATAAAAATAAAACAGCCTTGAGCTTGAGGGCAGATGAACTTTAGATCTACGTCTCGGACATGCGATGCGATCAATAGATCACCGTCGTGCTAGTGCCTCGAGTGCGATAGTGCAACCACACACACAAACTAAACCTCAAACCACGGTCGCGCAACCACGTGCTGATTGTTGAGCGCGCCCTTCAAATCAAAGAATCCAGTGCTGCTAGAGCTGCCGTACCCATCCAAAACAATCGAAAATAACAGACGGTCGACAGACAATTCCGACTACACACAAGCGCGTCCGTGGTCCAAAACAAATCAATCTCAACTAGTGTCCGCGTCCGCCCCGAGTGGCGCGGAGAGTCACAAACCTTCAGCGCGTCCACCAGATGGCGCGCGCATACCCTCCCAGGTATCCCGGGGACGCTGCGCTAGTAGCTAGCAGCGGTAGTAGCAGCCGCAGCAGCACCGTATCGAAAAACTCGTTTATGATTGCACTAAATAACCCCCCTCAGCAGAAGAAGACAAACACGCAACCCAGCAAGCGAAAATGATCGCAACTGTGGCAAAAAGAAAAGCAGAGCAAAGTCGTCGTCAAGAGCACAAGACAGAGCGAAGTCGTTGCAAAAAGGAAAAAAAAAATCATGAACGTGGTGGTGGTGATGGTGATTCCCTTTTTCGAGATTTAATTACCGGGACCCTGCTGTTAACAGGCCGCCCCCGGTCGACTCGTAGCGCACGAGGTATTATAATACGCGCCCAACTGTGCGATCGTAAACTACCGAGATGCCTGACGGATGTGTGAACGAACCATCCCGCTACCGAAACGGGCACAATCCGCATCTCCGCCTGTCAAGAAGCATGTGCGAACGAGAACGCTAGTGTTTGGTAGATGTTACACTTCGACCTTTTATCCGCTCAGATCTTCTACTTCTTTCGCTTCTTGTTTTCTTCTCGCTCTCTTTTGTAAATGGTGGTCTGCATCTCGGCAAAAGTGAACACGATGCGATCGTGCCTGTATAAGCGATGTCTCCTATGATTTCCACACTTACTGTAAAAAGAAGCTCGCTCGGGTCGCTGCTCGGCTTGTGTGTTTACGATACCGGCTCGGGAGGGAACGGGAACCAACGCGCGTGAAGGTTGCCGCCGTCCATCCTTACGGCTATTAATGCCCCATGTAGGCTACGCACTGTATATGCCCGCTCGTACTTCACGCCAATTTGTACCGTCGAGAGTCGGACGAGCACAAGCACAACCACAAACATAACAAACATGGGTGCACCATAAAATGTTCTCCGTTCCTACTGCTGACAGATGCTCCTCGGAAACTATGGGAAAACTCAACACTGGGGAAGAGCGCAGAGTTGCAATATCGGGATGCACCGTTGGCGAGAAGCACTATGATGGCTATGCTTAAACCATTAAACGAGTGTGCGAAGATAAACAAACCGGACTGGGCTACCGGTATGATGTAACCTCCTTCGCCAATGTGCGAAGGTACGTGCTTTCTAATTTTACAACGATTGTGTCTACTGGTGGGCCTTGTCGATGACGGAACTGCAACGGTCCGAACATTCAGTAAAAATGGGAACCAGTCTCGAAATCCATCAGGAACGTATACATTAGCAATCTCAAACAGTGAGTGCTACATTTTAAAGCTCCTTGTCCTTGTGCGCAAATCTAAAAACTAAAGCAATTTCTTTATAACACTTACCTCATTTGCTTTGATCGCATTGTCTTGTTCCCATTTGCTAGCAATCAGGAGCGTTTCAGCCGTCTTCTGCTGAACGGTCTTCGATTCATCCAGCAACGTTAGTTCGTAGAACTCTTGGATATCTGTGGGGTGTGTGAAAAAAAGGAGAACCGCAAACAAAAGATGAAAACTAGAGAATGACGAGTTTATAAGTAAGAGTGAGAAGCAGATTCAAACGAGCATACTGTTGGAAAAAGTTGAGAAATAACGTCAATTTTTCTTCCAAGAAAAGTGTGGTTGTGGTAGCGGTAACGGTGCTATATCATCATAGACAACATGGCGTCCAGATGACCTTGTTCAAATACGACTGATACCACTACCAAGCAGCGTTAATGCGTTAAGCTTCATATATGAAAACACCAAAACACGGTATACGATTCTTCAAAAATGGTTGTATCATGGTAGCTGTGCGCAGTTTTCTCACTGCGTCACCATCCGTCAGGCATTGAAGAATATGCTAAATCCAGTTCCACTGCGAGCCGCACTGGAAAAGCCACTAAAGATGGATGTCATATTTCCACGCTGTCACAAAGTCTTGGAGATCATGGGCAGGGTTGGAGAAGTGGAACGAGGTATTGTTAGAAACGGAGTAGGCTTCTCTTTCCTGCTCCTGATGGCTCCGCCCGTCACCGCCGCTGGGAAATCGATCGCTGGCTTCTTCAGATGGTTGGTGGGATGATAGTGACTCTTCACATCTTCGTCCACCACCATCACCACTACAATCCTTGCGAAATAGCGCTGTCGGAAAGAAAGATAGCAGCGTTCAACTCACTCTCAGTTTCTTGCTTCTCGTTTTACCACCTAATCGAAGAATTGAAGGAAACATCCACTGGTCGCGGGAAAAAAAGCAAGCAAGACATAGCGAAAACGAGAAAAGAAGCACATTTTCCGGCCAACGATAAGGGAGAGGAAAAATGGATGTGTGTGTCTCGCACGGCGAGCGAAAAATCGAATAAATTGGAGCAGGGTATTACGAGCTATTTTTAATGACGCAAATGAATCTGCCCGTGTAGTACAACCGGCGATGGGACATCCTAAAACTAGTCGGTTAGGCTTTGACGGACGAGACTGCTGCAACAACGGCCACGTTTACCGTATTTCCGGCCCAACGGCTGGTGAGATGGTGGCCTCGATGACGGTGTGCTGGGAGCCGCATACTCCACAAGCTGCACAGCCATCGCGTAAGACACATGGGGCAACAAACCTACCACACGGTCTTGTCATCCTCCTTTCCCGTTCCGTTTCATCCATTGTCGGTTGTTCTCGGTTCGATGCGGGTGGATTTCAGTGGATCGTATTGTACGCAGCGCGCCTGCTTGCCCTGCCAGTTGCACTTGCATAAGCTTCATCTTGCTAATTGTGTGCTATTAATAGGAGAATGATATTCTTCTGCGACAGTGGCATCCGAAGAGTCGCCGTTTGCAAACAGCAAATTATGTTTGCACGTTTGCCACCGTTAGTCGATAAAATGAAGCACCAGAGATTTCAAAACCCTCTCACTTTTCCCCAAGTCCAGAGGCAGAAGCGCTTTGACAGACATGCAACACTTACCAAGTAGTGCTTGGAAGAGGCGTGATTTGAATATCCGAATGACCCGTTCGATGGCACTGCGCAGGGCCCGGTCCTGCGGTGTAGAGAGGCGGGAATGGTAGTCCTCCAGCAGCTCAAGTGCCCGGTGTGCCTCTGCAATGAGATAAAGCCGGTTAAAGAATGGTTGGTTGGATAGCATTAACGTCATGTTTCAAGATGGCCGATATGGACGACACTATAATTAAGCGTGTGTGAGAGAAAGAGAAAGAGTGGGAGGGAACGGGTAATACTGCCCAAAAAGAAAACGACAATAGTAAACACCACTCAATTAACACGCAAAACGCTCCATGCGTGCTGTAACTCATATCGTTCAATGGCGGTCCAGATCCAGTGCGTACGTACGTGTATTTTGGGGTTCTATTTTTAGTGCGACCTGATACTCGTTCCCAAGGCAAACACATCACTTAGTCAAGGCCAGTTGGACGACGCGAAAGAGACGCGGTGTACGGTCATTTCTGCTACTTTATTAGTGTTGTACACCCGTTTTCTTTGTTTTTCTGCTGTGTCCGAGCGTATTCCTCACAAAGCGGCACACTCCAGTGTTCCCACTAGAACCTTGTGCGTGCCCAGTGTCATCATAACGGACGACCTAAACCCCCAAAACACTTCCCCTCCCATTCCTTCTCCTCCTCCCACGGTTGACAAAACGTTTTATGGCAAGCGTCATTTTTTGTTAATGTTGGTCATGTTTTCTCCCAGTGCCTATTTAAGTTGTCTACTCTTCTACATTTCGATACATTCTAGGTGAGGCGTCTGAAGGGAATTCTCAAAATAGAATATCGTCCTCACTGAGTGCTACGGGGCAGTGTTTAGCACACATAAGAAACGGCAGGGTTTGCCAGCAGGTGATTCTTTCGATAGCGAAGAAGCAAACAAAATACACAAATAAACGCGTTTGATATCCCGATACGTATCCCTGCCGTTGCTATATAAGTGTGTGCATATGAGTGTGTGCGTATATTGCGAAGAAACTCGGTCATTTTATCAACGGAAAAGAATGAACCACAGAATAATGTGCAAATGAATATGAGCAGCAACGATAAAGAGCACCAAGTGAGAGCAACGAAAACTAAGGTTATTTTTAATACTCAGCCAAGTTTAAGGTTTGGTGCCCGTTCTGCTTACTTTGCATGCCCGTTTTTGCATTGGTTGCGTATACCACACACGCACACTGGTATATAAGAACGGTGTCGAGACACAAATACGTACCCCAATAGGGTGATATTTGTATTAATATAATCTCAAGAAGTATTAAAATAATGCAACTGGTTAACTCTATCTACCTCTGAAGACAAAACTCTAATTAATAGCTTACACGATACACGATAATGTGTTTTGATTGTTTCTTTAGACTGGTGTCTCTGCTCCGTCGGAAGCGTTTTTTACGCATGCGTTTGTCGTAAGGTATGTCTCTGCTCTTCCATTTTAACGCATATGTTTTTTTACGTCTAACGAAAAATAACCAAAACATTCACTAGATTTATTGGGTTATTTTCATGCACACAAACTTAAACATTACAAACTGAGAGCAGCAAATCTAGCATATTAAATTCAATTAAATGGTATGCAACCCAACAATCACCTAACACAATTAGAAACATTGTATTTTTCATAGAATGGATTCTGTTGAGAAACGGAGCTGATGGAAATATGCTTTTTGTTGACATACATGTCGATGTAGAAATGGCGCAATCCAACTAACGAGTTATGAAAGTATCGGTTTTAAGCTGCTTTGCTTTTTACATCTTTATATTTGGGACTTCGTAAATCCCAAAGAAACCGATGTTTCTGTATTAACGTGGAACATGGAACGTACAAGAAATATTAACGTTTCCTAGTTAATACGTTCCATGTTTATGCTGATTGTACGTAAACAATAAACATACGGCTGTTTATAAATTTTAATTTGCAAAAAAATGAATTCCGGAGTTTATGATACCAAGTTCAATTTGACGTAAAAAAACGCATGCGTTCTTCCGACGATTTCAAATGTGTTTGATTCCGTCGTACGACAAAAAACGCACGTCCGTTGAGTTCTGTCAAACACATACACAATTTTGACACCATATGCGTAGAAAACGCATCCGATGGAGAAGAGACACCAGCCGTATGCACGTGTTATTAAGCAAGGTTTGCATAATTTGGAAAAGCAACACGTGTGACGTGCCAAAATAGCAACACCCGCCCATTGGAATCGTACGATGCCACATGTATATGTTTGCAGGGTACACGATTATAGACTGGAGGTTGCCTTGCTCGCTCAAAAAACTGGGCGGTACGAATTTATCGATCAAGTGGTAGCACACCACACCGTATCCATATCCTCGACGCGGCATGTTCGAACATGAACCAGTACATGATAGCGAATCGATAGCGCGGCAATGGTTTTCCTACCGTGAGAAATTAACCTTGTCAGAGAAATGTGGTCCAGCTCAAACTTAAAATTAGAACCATTGGTCGTACGGAACGCCCCAGCTTTTATCCGTTTACAAAACACACACACTCACTAGAACCCCTGCAATGAAATCGATCCACCGATGAGGGCAGCGTGCCTCATCTCGGAAAGTGAGATCGAACTCCGCCGTACGCGTGGGCATCCTCTTCGGATTGGAGAGCGCGATGGAACGTGACAACTTTTTAGCTTTGCAGCTTTTCAAGCTGCAATCTAGCGTTCGACAAGCACCGGTTGCGGACATGTCGTCGATTGTGCTGCGCTGTGTCGAACGCTTGGGCGGGTTCGAATGAAACGTTCCATCAGATTTTCCTTGTCACAATTGCTGTTGCCCATCACGCTGCAGCATGCGGCACCGGTGGCAAGTGTATTAGATGTGCTACGGTAAACTTTTCTACCGTTCATCCACAGGAAGCGAGCTGGGTTTATACGAATGGGCGGGAAGCGTAATTTCAAAGGCTATCAACCCAAGTTTGTGCTCCGTCCTTCTTTTCTGCCTGGTTAGACCAGTGCCCTGCTATTCTGCCTGCATCGTGAGTGAACTTGAAGTGCAGCAGCAGATTCTAATGACACCGACATTAAAGCCTCACCGTCGCAATATTTATGTCATTTTTTAAAAGTCCATTCTAAACGGTTCACAATGAGACCATATGAGGGGAACTATCCAAACATATTATTTCTCGCCACCGTCAACACACTTCGTGCAACGGACGTTGTCCATAGCGTAATTGTAACGCGTACCACATATCAAAAACCAAACCGCAAAAATCTCATACGAAGACACACAAATACCAGTTTTCAGACCAAAACAATGCAGGATAGAGAAAATTTAAGAAAATATATAACGTGTTGCGATGTGTTTCATAATACTTATGACGTTTCCTTCGTTGGTTGAAGATGTCCACTTTGTATTAACGATTAAATATAGTGATGGATCCTATTAATTGTAGGACCGTTAGACTAGACTAAGAAAACAATTTATAGTTCTCTTACTCTGGTTTTGATTTTTGCCCAACTCAAATAGTCGGTTTCCCTAAATTGTACAAATTTATATGAGCCCATGGTGACACTCCTATAAACTCTTTCTCTCTCTTTATCTCTCTCTCTCTTTCTCTCTCATTCTCTTACAAACAAACACTAACCAAATGGAAACTAAAAAAAAATCTAAATCGTATTACGCCAACTTGTTAGAGTAGAGTTAATCTTTATTAATTCGCGGGCATACGCGACATAACCCATTTTAACAGAATTAAATTTAAACAAAAGTCGTTTACTGCAAAAAGAACTCCGTATTCTTTCCGTATGAAGAAGGAACTGTTTTACCATATTTGGAAGAATAATATTTAAACTAGCTGGTACCTAACACGATGTATGATTTTCCGAAAAGTATTATCAATGAGAAACTTCATTGCCGTTAAAGAAAGAGTAAATTTATTCGCCGTTCTTTTTAATTTATACATAGAAAAAAATGATCTTCACAGCCTTCTTACCAATAAAAATCAAGTTTAGTGATCCCGAACCAATGCAATGCTCCTACAGATACTCCAACAGCTGCCTACAGCTCCAACGCATGTAGGATAGGAGCCCCTTAAATACACTTTCAGGTTGATAAAAAATAAAATGATCTACCTGGTGTTCCTGGCTGCTGAAATATGCATTATAAAGAGCAGACAAATATGATTTTAAAAATATAAGTTCAGTTATTATTAACATTACATATAATCAAGAATAAGAAGTAGCAACCACACACAGGAATTATCCAAATTAATCTATCATTGCTGATTTTCTCGATGAAAGTCATGTTGTTCTTGTATCCCTCTTACCCGAAAATAATGTGTAATTTTAGGATGTTATACTGTTTGGCATTTTAAAATTGCCATTAGTTTCAGAGAATATCGACGTTAGAGAGAAAAGTTTCGTTTAGCTAGAGTCGTCTAACACAACTCGGATCTAGTAGCTAGACACATATCTAGATCATAATACTAACTACATGAGTACTCTGTCATAATGTGAGAGTCAGAAAATAGGGCATATAATCAGTTTTCTATTTACACAATTTTACCGGGGCGGCCCGGTGGTGTAGTGGTAGCGGCGCCGGTCTTTTACACGACAGGACCGGTACCATGATCCAATTCGGACCGTCTCCCCCTAGCGAGGAGTGACTAACCAGCTATGGTGGTAAAATCAGTCTAGAAAGCCAGTAAAATGGCAGGCATGACTTCGGTCGTTACACCAAATAGAAGAAGAAGAAGATTTACACAATTTATGAATAGCATTACCAATCTACAATTTTTTTTTCAAAAGATTTTAAGTCTTTTTCTTTGGTTTAATGTGTAACTAGGAGAGCTCATAACAATAAAAAATACAGAAATAACATAAATTAAAAGCTAATAGAGCTTGTGTACCGTTATTGTGTACAATTATTTGTTTATTGAATTCCAGAAAGAAATCTTTACGGTTGTATGTTATCCAACATAATTTATGACACCCTCTGTTGAAAAGACGTCGAATGAACAAATGAATGACGCTCATATAATTGAATCGCAATGTTTTTCTTATATTTGTTCAACGGTACCGTCTGTGTACCGACCCATTACAATACCTATTCCATTTCCAGAACGAGGAAGCCCAGATAAAGAGCACATTCAATACAGTACATTCCTCTAACACTTATACACGTCTATTGACTCCTCCCGTTGTGGATACGATGCTTACACCTGTGTGTTTCATTTACTGCTCACATTCTGCCTGAACCGTGTTTCATTCCTTCCATTATTCCTGCTTCACAGATAGTGATGGGACGACTGTTCCGCACACAGCACAGCAGTAGAAGGAGATTTCCAATCGTTAGCACACTGCCTGCTGTAATCATGGAGCTTCACACCGGGTACCATCGTTGAAACATTCTAGCGTTCGCCGGACGTTTGTGGTCGCGTGTCGCATGTGTGCTTAAAAATGTACCCCGCAAATCCGTTTATAAAAACGAAAGAAAATCAAACAACCCGGAAACATAGCACAGCCACGCTGAACCTTTGTTGGTGGTGGAGACGAGAGTTGGTGCAACAAGAGTCAAACGCGTAGGTGTTGTAGCGGTTAGGTTTGTGGAATTGGGTCAAGGGAAGGATAAGCTGTGAAGCCCCCCTCCATTTACCCCAGGACCGGCATACCACACGCCTAATAAGAGGTCGGCCTGCTAAAGTTGACCATAACCGAGCGGAAACACAAGTGTGGGTAGTGACACAGTCTTTTACCATCCTTACACCACCACCTCTACACCAACATAGTTTTGCCGTCCAACCAATAAACCCCTTCGTTGATGTTGTTGTTGATGATGATTATAGCAATTATATAACTGGGATACTACGTTTGGGTTTTTCTAACCACTTCATAAAGCCATGTCGGTGAGCTGTAAGTATCAAGTGATGGCAGTCGCAACATACAAGCTCCTGGTCGTAATGCGAAACACAACTTGATTTGCAGTCCCTAGCCAACATCCCACGCATCAACAGCCGCCAACGTCCCTGCCATGTCTGGACGTCCCTGCTTTCAACATGGTGATCTCGACTTCCGAACTGTGTTTAAAAACTAGCCCTAACGAACGCTATGGGCTTATAAAACTTTCTCCTGCATGGTTCATAAGCAGGATCACAACATGATAAATATACCGGACCAAACAGGACCCAACCCAACACCTGCCCTGTTGGGTGTCGAAGCGACCGCTTTGAGCTCCTGCCCAACGAACCTCGTATGGTTGCGGTTTGCGGTAGTTGCCCTGGATGGCGGGAATCCGCCAAGGATGCTGCATAATTAAATTTCTGATCTGTTTTAAATGAATGATGCCCTGAGTGGCACAGAAGCGCTTGATTTTAATTCCATATCAAATGTAATGTAATTTCGTCCTCCCATACCGCGACTTCAGACTTTCCAGATATGCGGAAGCCGTACAAGCTCGTATGGGACTGGTGGCAAGTGGGTTGGTCGTATTGACAGCCCGTCCCGTTACTACTGCTGTCTGCACAACACGACAATAGCAGGTGGAACAAAAGGATACGATGCTGGCCTCCCAACTCAACAGCACGTAACATAAACTCTCTCTCGCTCTTTGTGACCAAACAAACAACCGTATATGTGTACAGGAAAAATAATTCCAATAAATAGCACTTACACAGGACTCCCGAACATAACCCTTACCTTGCTTTTTCACTGGCATTGTGACAGCGCGAGCGGCCGGCTCCCACTAAGAGCAGGCGACGATAACTTCGGGGCTTTGCTGTAACGACGCCTGGAATCTCCTCCCTGGTGTTGCTCCTTCCCGGTGGTGGTGATGGACGTCGTGAGCACACTTTTCGTCCCAGCTCCCCCGCTCGTCGGAGGGTGAACCTGGATGTCCGTATCCCGTGCCTTATTCACACGTAGAACACGCACAGATATGTACGATTATTTCTAATTCAATTGTTTACACCTTATTACCTTATATGGTGTTAGAAAAAGGACACCGAGTCCGTTGTTGCGTATTGTTCGTCTGCCGCGTCTTAGTAAGTATTATCACTCATTCCGTCACTTCCGATAACTCGCTACTCGTTGTCGTACTACCGTCGTTGTTACTTCGATTCACTTGTAACTTGCTATGGCTAGCTCACTTATTACGCTTGCATGAGAACACTTTCTGTTCCCTTAATTACACGTTGCTTTATCTCCCTTGCTGGCAGTGAGAACACACACCACCCTAAAATGAAAGCCTATTTTATTTCTCAAATAATGACTGTTTCGCAAATACACCGAGCACTTTGCTTATGTCTGTGGAGCATATCTACGACTGGGGTCGAGAATCCGCTTGGAAACTGAGCACGGTGACACGTAACAACGCCAGCAACACGTTGCCGCTAGTACACGACTTAGTACACACCGTCCGAGTCCAAATTGAGCACGATCCATGCCCATGTCCTATGCGAAACAAAGCGAAACACCTGGTATGCGGATCCGGGATTGGACCCAAAACAGAGGCGGGCACAAAAACAGCAACAACAAACAAAAAGAGATACTGGAGATCGCTCTCCCAGTGGGCTCTCCTAGACTTTTCCGACTTCGACTGCTCTCACGTACTCGCTGTTGCTAGTAGAATGTGCATTTGCATCACATGCTATGGTCCACGCGTATCAGCTGCATCAGGCTATGGAGGACGAGGAGAAGTTTATAGGATCGAACATCCCAAATCTCGTTAGGCTCTCTATCGGCATTGACGCAGGGTGCGGAGATTCGGTTTAATTGATGCTGCAGTTTGTCCGGCGATAGGCTTATCGAGTTCTCACAATCAGCTCGGGGGCAGAGGCGAATGTTTTTTTTGAGTGTAGGAAAATTGGCGGAAAACGATGGAAAAATATTTTCGCATGTTTGTAGCGTTACATTTGCACTATTAAAACTTTTATTGCTGATACAGCGCAACATTTCACATTATCGCTTGTGTAAACACTTCGTCATATATAAAAAATGTGTTTATTTCTTGGTGCCGTCATAAAACCTGTGTGTGGTCCCGTCGAGCGATCAAAACTTTATGTGAGTTTTGTTTATTTAAAGCGTCGCTCGCAAGCACGTTTAAATGGTATGTGTGCGTGTGTTTATATGTATGATTTTTCAAGTTCGTTTAGATTTGCATCGAATTATTGCCATTTTTTTAAAGCCCAAAAATAATGTGGATGTTTATGCTTAATATATGCGACATGAAAATAGTGGCCATAGAAATATAAAAAAAAAATGATCCAAAATCCAATAATTCGACATGGTAAAGTGCACTGTTTGTGGATTGTACACAATGTTTTACAGCACTCTCAACAATGCGGGTGACGCTTGCAAACAACGCTGACCATTCTAGAACCCATTCGTGGGAGCCCAGGAACAAAAACAACGAGAAACATATCTCCGTGTTTCAGAAGCGAACTAAACTTAAATGCTCCTAAAACCGGACAACAGAGCACATAAGGTGGATTGAACTAGGCTGGGTTGTCAGCCATATTGAAGCGAAGATCAAGTTACCGAAGTTGCAGTTTAACTTTTTTTTTCCTCGATCCCACACATCCAGGCACAGAAATCCGCACACTGAAGCGATAACCGAGACACCAAAACTGCTAGCTGATCCGTTTTTTTTTTGCGTTGTATCGCGTAAAGCTAAGTCAAGAGTGTGAGCCGCAAACAGCAGCATTAAATTTAATTTTAATAATTCATCTACTCGCACTCGCAGCACACTCTTCGGTGACGCAAAATGGGTTTCACCAGGGCAAACACCACGCACTGACACACGAGCTGCACGAGAAACTGAGAAGCAACACTGACAGTCCGTCAGACGATGGTACGTGACCGAAACCAGACCCACCAAAGTAAGTGATCCTTGGTGACCAGCGTGGCTGCGGCAGGGGGATGTAGAGTGCACCAAAAGGGCACTAAAAATACTTCCCCATTGCCTTATTCGTCCGCTCACCACCTTATAGACGCACCACGAAATATAAATATAAACACAACTATACACTACATTTTCTATTTCAAACTTCGTCCCTGTCCGGTTTGTGGCTTTTTCGATCGTGGCCTACCTACGGAGTATCGCGACTAAATCGATTTCAGTTGTGTTTGGTTTGGAGCTAATGGCAGTCTCGTTTCAGTGCGGGCACGATTGATTTTCCCGTACTGCCACCTCCTCTGCTGGCTCGGCGGGAACGCTGCCTGGGAATTGGTAAGGCACGCGGCCACTTAACCAATTCCGTTGGGCCTGTTTGTTATTTATATATGCATAAAACGAAGTTGAATGACGATGCTTATGCCCTACGTCTGCCACATATTGGGAACACAAACACACCAATTTTTTATAGCCGCCACTCAACAATCGCTCCAAGCCTGCTAAACTATTAAGTAGTTCCCGATATTTCTATTTCAACGACGATTCTTGAGGGATCAGTGCGTCTAATCCTTCGTAATGCTGCTGGAAGATCGCAGAACTAATCATGCGTGTGTTTTTACCAGAAATTCATCAGACATTCTAACGTTTTCACCAAACTTTAGTCTCTTAGAGAAGTAGAACAGAGAAACCGACCCCAAAAACGAAAGGAGCGTTTCAACTCGGACAAACACAGACATACACACACATACACACAATAAAACACACCACCTACACTCGCAATCCGAAACAAAACTAGGGATTTCTGAAGGAAGTCTTAAGACCGTTGTGTGTGTCCGGGGAAGCAACCTGGTCGGTTGGTACGACCCCAAACTAAATAATAATCGTGCTCAGTCGCGCGGAGCAGTACGCACACACTAAAAAGCGCGTCTGAAACAGCTAGCTGTGGCTAGTGTGCTACTTTGCAAGAATCCTTACGAGCGTCACGCTGGTAATATATTTACGTGTGTGTATACTACACTAAGGATACGTCGGGACCACGTGGAAAAGCAAGAGCGAGCGAGCCGTTGGAGCGTAGTATAGTGGCCAATGTGGAGCTGATATCTCACAAATGAACGAGGTATGAGGGACCGGAGTAGAAAGTACGTAAATCGCATTTGCGCACATTCAGGCAAATCGGGTGAAACGGATCGGGTGTGTGAGAAGAACCCGACCGGACCGCGTGTGTCCGTAAGCGAGAGAATTGCTTCATTTGCGCCTTTTTTTCAGAGCGTGTTCATTTTTCGTACGTCTTTTTTCCGTCTCACTCGTGTCTCGAAGAGTGGTCAGTGGTGTACCCATATCGGTGGAGTAAACGTGTTTTGTTATTAGTTAATAACTAAAAACAACGACGTTTTCAAACATTTTTTGCACTTTTTATATTTCAATGATTATGCTTTCAAATCAAAATCAAATACAAAAAATACACCGTGCGTTTTGTCACATTTTCAGAGTCCAATTCGGAGACAAAACAGTAGATACTACAAAAACTAATTTGGGAGACGACCCGTTGGTGCAGCAGTAGTGACGCTGGTCTCTCAGACGACAAGACTTGACCCATCTAGACCATGGCCCCTTGACAAGGATTGATTGTTTAGTTATGGAGGTATAAAACAGTCTTGTAAGCCGGTAACATAGTAGGTCCGAACGTGTTAACCTTTTCGCGAAAAGAACACTCGCTTTATGGCACTACATTCTATATGAATAAAAGCAGTAACTAAAACCTTCTCAGAAATCTCGTGAGAAGCAAAAGTAAACCAGTTGATCTGAATTTAGAAGATTATTTAGAATAAATATTATAGTTTATTAATTGGGGTAAAATTGTAATTCTTCCAGATAAAATTCGGTTTTATTCGGTACGACCACTCCATCGATATCGAATTGAATATATCATTTTCTACTAGTTCTGAAAAAATGATAACATAATTAAATTATACATTTAATTTTATTAATCAAATGTTTGCCCAAAGGTATGCAATTCAGTTGAGATGAAATATTCATAGGATTTAAATTTTTTAATCGTTTTTTGGGTTAATTTAATAAATTTATATTAACCTAAAATATTATATACTTTTATTTGCTTTAAACAATCCTTAAACATGTTCTTATGGATTTCATTGTATGTTGATTTGCATATGTTTATGCTTCGTATTATAAATATCATAACTTTAAGCTCCTGGGAAAAGGTTGAACGCTGGGAAATGGTTGAAGTATGCAATGCACCTAACACAAATACTCTTTAATCACTTCCACTTCGCAAAAAAGATTTTCCTTTCTATTGATACATCACTGAGTACTGAACAGGAGCAAAAACTACACACGGATGATGGTGGTGGTGCAACAGCTCGCACATGGTGCGATCTTGCCAAGCGCTCCCGTAAATGCTCAGAATTTGGCGGGTGGACGTCCGCCACACAATCGAAACTGCATTGCGGAATGCCCTTTGCCGGGCATTGAAAAGGTGCGAGAGATGGGACGGGCTGGTGCAAAAGAAAAGAGAGCATGAACGAATGAAGTGCGAGAGTGTGCGTGTGCGCGCGCACATGGCATGCATGGTACAGCTGATATACATTCAAGCGTGTTACGCACGGTGTTCGATCGTTTGTCAATCATCGATTGTTCCTCCGGTTTCTGAAAGCATGAACCGATTTTTCCGGGAGGGGAGTGCGGAAAGTAGCAAAAGAAACCCTTCCTCCATGTGGGGTTCGGTGTGGCGAATGAATGGGAAGATAATTAAATATAAAACGCCGTCTCTTCCAGCCACCATGGCGAAAGTTTAAGCGAATCGGGTAATTTGTGTACAATGACATACTTTGTACGTTGCTAACAGCGATTCTAGGGGCAGCAGGGCACGTGTATGAATTGTTTCTGTGGTAATTAGTTGTGCTTTAGCCTTTATGTGAAACTTACACGACATGATAAATTGAACAATGATAATGTATCACATCATGAAAATAACAATTCACCTAAGAAGTGTTCTATTATCATGCTAACGTCTTCATCTATTGACTGTTGTAAACTGTTTGTGAATTCATAAGTACCAGCACGTGCATAAAAGCGGTAGTTTATTTTAAATACAAGGAAAATCCCACATGAACATGGCAGTTTAAAAAAAAGAATATACGGTCCAAAGAAGCGATATCGATCAAAAAGGGTTAATGTCATCGGTATTGAAGGATAGTGTACAACGTATCACCGTAAAGCGTTTTACATTGGGCCCAAAAATCCACCATACCCCCAACAGTGTGTATATATATAACAATCTTTTTTAGCACGCGCGTAACCGAGCGGTCGAACAATTCTTTAAACTTCACTCGTTTTTTCCTTTAAAAAAACACACACAACACCCAAACAGAAAGGCACACGTTTTCCACTGAAAACCTTCACTTTTGGCAATTTGTATGGTGTTGCTCTGTAGTAGCGTTTGATAGCCGATTGTATGTCGGTTGGTTGGGATGTGATGGTTTGTTTGCGTTCGCCGTGTTTTTGATAGAAGTATTCTTTTTGCAGCAGAAGATTGCCGTGCCGTTCATAGCCGAAACATCACTTCTTTTCTACGGTCACTGACACATACTCACTAACGACGTCTTCGGCAGTGTTTCATCGTTCCGGTAATACCGAAAAGCGGCGACTTGTTTTAGACGCTCTGCATCGATACACTTCTTAGCACTACTTAGCACATCGCTGGTACTTTTGGTATTCACTTGCACTCAAGAACCCACACAAATAAAGGCGCACGCATAGGACGTATTTGAAAATCAGTTCAACACGGTACACTCGCATAGTAGAGCCTCTCTATCACACAACCACCTAGATTTTCCGGCGAACGGTCGGTTCAATTTTTTTGGCGATATAGTCCAATAGGAATAGTAGTTCGTTACACCGAGTAGGTCTGGACTCTCTAGAGTTTACCGTATCACAGACATGTACCAAGAGTAAGGTTGCTTCGTTTGATGTACAAAATAAAGGAGGGGAGGGATGGTGCGTGGTTGGTAGGAAACAGAAAGAAAATGGTTGAATAGGAAACCGACTGACCAAACAAACGCAACAAACAAAAAAACTACAACCAAACAACCTCAACCACACACAGTCGTACCCGATCAAAAATCACGAGACCCACGCTGCTTACGCTGCTGCGGTTCAAGTGCCCAAGTCCTGGCAAACGAAGCAGGTGGAAAACTCGGGACAACCCTCCTAGCATAATCGGAAACGAAGGAACACACGCAACCAACCACACAAACACAAATCCAAACACCCACATCATCGCAGCATTTCAATTCCAACAAAACAAAATAAAGTCTTAGTTACGTTTCTCTTTTTCTTACTCTCTCGCTTCCCTCATCCCTCTCACTCTCTCTCTCTCTCTCTCTCTCTCTCTCTCTCTCTGTCACTGATACGGTTTTCTCTCCGGCTCGGTACGATTTGTGTTATATTTGCTCAGACTCTACCACCCCCCTCCCCCACCCTCTTCACACGTATGGATTTGTCTGCCGCACAGTGGTTGCATAAATAGATTTTTAATTCTTACAAGAAGTCAAGTATACTGGGCGGTAAAAATGAACACGAAGACCTTTTACCGACACGTAGATAATAATAAATGTTTGAATATGACCACCGAACGCACCGATTCACTCGCTGCGGAACGTAACAAACATTTCACGCACAATGGGAGGAAAACGCACCACACACACACGGCCTGGTGTGCTTTTGTCCCTGCTCCTGCAAAACCGATTATTCTAGGCCCATTTCATAACCACGTTTCGAGGTTTTCTTTTTTGCTATGAGGGGAAAAGTAAGGCTCTCTCTCTCTATCTTTTTCTCTTTTCCTATCTCTCTCTCTCTCTCTCTCTCTCTCTCCTTCTCTTTCGATTTTCCTTGGCAGGCGCGGAGTGGGCCACAAATCTCTACTCAGTCTCTCATGTTCCAAGCAGCCGCTATGGTTGATCTGCTCGCGTTTTGTCATTCGCTCTAACCTCCTCCGTGGATTTCCACGCTCTTTGCCTTCCTGCTCTCTCTATCTCTCCCTTATTTATCCTTTTACGTTTTTCCCAGTTTGCGTTATGCATTTATCGTTCCGGGGTTTGGAGTTATAATGGAGATATTTTGAATCTCCGTGCCTATTGCAGGATGAAAAAACAGCATAGAAAGCGTTATGATAGGAAAGAGAGAAAATGTGTGTGTATATGTGTGTGTGTGTGTGTGTGTGAGAGAGAGAGAGAGAGAGAGAGAGAGAG
>JXWZ01012994.1:0-49758 GCA_000956215.1 Anopheles farauti No. 4
GGAGATTCAGGTCCGTGGAGGTTCATACGAAACGACCGAAAACTGTACCTGCGGAAAATGCATTGGGTGCAGCAATATTTTCCCGCACTTCCACCATGGTGTTAATGTTTGATTTAAAAATGGAGTAAATAAATTATTATAGGTTAGGAAGCACACGCAAAGCACGCCTTTAAGACATCTCTTCGCGGACTTCAAACTGCCACCACTAGCAGCTCATCAGCAACACCTCGTCTGGAACGGAGCAGAAATGAGTTTTTCACCTTCATCCGCAGCGCCTTCCAGGGCGCCCGTTTTTTTTTTTTTTTTGTTTGTGTTTGATTAAAGTGAAGCGAACGGAAAATACGACCGGGAAATGTGCCCGAACCGTGCTGCGATGCCGGGGCGGATGAGGCTGGAATAATTTTCTATTTTCGACCACTTTGAACTTCTCGCTCTCTGTCTCGCTTTAGAGCGAAATAGAGCGAAAGAAAATATCCGAAAGGAGCCGCACACATACAAACATAAAAAAAAACACGTCCAAAGGAGGGTGGAATAGGGGTTCCTTTGATCTCTTCAGGTTGCTGCAGATCCTTGTTTCGTTGTTGTTCTAGCTGGGTGGAAGGAGGCGTTCTGGATGGCGACACCACCCCCCACCCTCCCCCCACACCACCCCATCCCGCATATCATCCGGGACACGCGCGTACCGACGACGAGCCCCGGCAAAAACCAGATAAAGCGCGCGAGTGCTGGGTTTCTCTCTCTATCTTCTCGTTTCTCTCTATTTCCTCTTCTATATCTCTCTTTCCATCGCTCGTCGCTTAGTATTCCATCCTTCCTGAAGGTCCTTAGCGCTGAGGGTTGCCCATGTCAACATGCTTGCACGCGACGCGACGTTACCTTTTCATCTTATTTGAAATTTACATCTTCCGTTCCTCAAAAGACGCCAAACGGAGACGTTCGGTACACAAATTCGCAAAAAAAAAAAAAAAGACGGCGCTCGTTATGCACGCCAGTTACTTCAGTGTGAGCGAACACAATTTCCTACCGTGGCCAATAACGACACGATCATTTCACTGCCGTGCGCGATTAGTCTATTACTCGTTTATTTGTTTTTGTTTTTAATCACGCTTTTCGCTGACTCGATACGCATATTGTTTAACGAGAAATAAAAAACAAATATAATTGCTATGCGATTGTCATGAGCGCATGGATAAATCAAAAATCAAATGTTCGTTCTGTTTATTTAAGAAGCAGTTTTACCTGTGCGGTTTTGCAGCGATCAAATGGTAAAGTGGATAGACTGGAGAACCTGCATCAAGCGCGGAGTGAGTTCGATTCCAGACAGGAGGTAATGGACGATTTTGCCAGTTAAAATTGGAACTTACAATTTACATCCATTTTAATTAATTAGACGTTGCTTTAATTCTTCACAAAATACCCACCAATATGACCAAAGAATGCAGAATCTTATTGGTTCATGTAATTGTGTATGCTAGAAGGCATAGAACATAAAAAAATATGGATTGAAACCACTTTATTGTAAGTTGCATACTATTTTTCTTCTCGGAAACTTTGGCTTTTTGGAAGTGGCGGACTCAAAAAGCGTATAAAAGAACAGATTTTAAAAAATCTGGAAGCAGCCGCTTAAAATATCTTGTCGAAATATAAGTTTAAATAAAGTTTGAACTAGAAAGTTTAAATAGTCCTGAGAATTAAAAAGAAACTGGCCCGGAGTGTCAGTTAGGTTTAAATACAAGCCCTTAGCGCTTGGAAATTGCTACGGAATACAGTTACAGTAATGGAAATCGATAGAATATTATTGAATTTATAGTGCAAAATTAATCTCAATCACTAACGCACCTAATCATCATCACCATCTTTCCGGGATGTGGATGTGGTGAAAGTGTAATGCAAGGCCAACAGCAAAGACCAACGCTTCCATAACATCCATTAAATCTATTACCCACGATCGCACGGCAGCTTATTGATTAATTCTCATCACAGTCAAATTGTTTAGATGACATTTAATCTCAAGCCGAGCATGAACGATCGATTGGTGAACGAGCTGCGAGCGAAATCTACATTCAACAACGGGAAGAAAAACAGACGAGACTTCCCCACGGATGGAGGGATTTTAATGGGCTTGCAGTGCGCAGGAATGGCTCATAAAAGTTGAATAATAAACGACTGCAAACAGAAAACGCGTCCGATCACCCAGCCGATCAGCACATTTTATGACGTTTCTGCATTCAAAATTCATTACTTGGGTTTAAATGAAGGATGGAAATATAAAAATATTAATTGATTCAATAAACTCACGGGGAATTAATTCAATTATTCTTTTTGTTGCAAATACAAGCGAAACATATTTTATAAAAATGTTTTCAATTGTAGATGGTAACATAAAATTTTATAAAAGTATAAATAGTAAAAGTGTACAAACCATCTACATAATTCCCTGGATATTGTAAATGTTTTGTAGTATTTCGAAATAATGGCTTGGAGATGTAATTAAACCTACAGTTTCTCGACTAAGTCCACAAGACTAACCACAATTAATTTGCCCTTACTGATTTAGATTATAAGATCAAAAAGGCATCGTGAACGCTATAATCATATATTTTTGCATTTGCAATAAAATGTGTTGTTGAAAGATTCAATAAAATAAATAAATAAATAATGCATAATTGACAGGATGAGTTAACAAAAGCATCAAAAAGATTGCAATGTTTGCTTATCCATTCGCGGTTGGGCGCTGTCGGATAGCATTTTTCTGCCCGAGACTAACATGTGGAGAGGTTTGAAAATGGAAAGTGCAGATTTGGTATAGCTAAACCGATGAAAAGCATGTTGCGTAAATATTGATTAGATCACTCACACCTGGCACTACAACTAGCGAAGAATTGGAGAAGATTACACCAGGTTAAACACGATAGTAGTAAGAACGAGCAATTTCCGCTTACATTCACCCAGGAACTGCAGATACTCCATCATGTTCCGGTCATGTGTGTATGTGTTAGTGATTGAGCTACTTTGCGGCGCGGGTGATCTGTTTGTGTCTGTTTCGTTTGCTCTACAGCGTACAACAAATTGCTCCTACCATAGTATTGCGTGACGACGGGATGCTTTCTTGCGACCTGCACGGCTTGCTATCTTGCACTTCAAAAGGCAGAGTTCTCTCTTATTCTACCATGGCTTGAGAAAAGCATGGAAAGGATGATCAACTAGTTTCAGCCAGACGTGCTGTGCTGCGTTCTATCTCTTTCCCTTTTTTTCCTTTCGCAAACACACTTAGGAAAGTAAAAAGTCACTTAACACTAGCTAGTGCATCCTCCGTGGGTGAAAACAATCGTCCAAAAGTCATCGAACGACATCACAACGAGCACTCTACGCACACAAACACCGCATGGTAAAAAGATCTTCTCCGGCTGGACGAGGTTGAATATGGCGGCGGCGCGGTTGGAAGATGATATACTACGTCGTTTGATAGAAGATCGTTTGAAAGGTGCGCGCCGAGTGGTTGATCCAGGAACGCACCCCGCTTCATTATTCTAACATGTTTGTGTTTCATACACACGCGCACACACGCACACTCACGTAACACTAATGAATATCGTTTCTTGACGAGATCAGAAAAGAGAGTACTGGGCGGCTAGGTTAGTGTATAAGTGAGAGAGAGTTTCGTTGTACGAAATTGCGGCGCAGAAAGTCTCAAAAGAAGCGCGTTTTAACCTGGTTCGATCTCGGATCATCCGTGTCGAGACCGAGCATGCAAACCACTAGACCAGCACGAACCGATACAGATCCGACGTTATTTCTCCAACAGAAGGATTAGTTTGGAGATGATTTTTTTTCCTAATTTTCTGATTTTCTGACAAGTTTCAGCATCTTGATAGCAGAGAGATAGTCTTGGCCCGAAAATTTATAGCTCAACACGCACCCATCCACACACACACACAGACACGCACAGTTCGAACTTCAATCGGCCCGATGATCCGTACTTTGAAGAAACCCCGCGAAAGGAGGCGCGACCGCGACCGGTGAACGATGAACGTTCAATAAACGATTGTCGCCAGGACCCGTTTGCATTTATACACAAGACAAGACATGCGATTGGGGCAACGGCGATATCGCAGAACGGCTTTCCGTTTTACGCCCGCGGTGGCTCATGATGGAGGCAGTAAAAAAAAAAAAAAGGGCAACGGAAATAAAAACGCTCGCTAAACGCGAAAGCGAGAAGAGGTAGCCGCGCGCAGCATAAGAATACTTCGGCGTTGGTCGTGTTATTAAAAAAGCGTTCCTTTTTTTTTCTCTCGTTGCGCTCGGCACGGGCAGAACCCGTTGAGAATATGATTTTTATTTCCGTGCCGCGCGTCCCGTCGCCCGCGAAACTGTTGCTCCGAAAAGAAAATTTGAAGCAAAAACAAACCAAAGAAAAAAAAACAAATCGAACAACAAATCGGAAAACTGCAGCCATTGCAAAAAAAACAACCCGCCGTGGTTGAGCAGCAGGATATTCGCAGGGGAAATAGGGCCCACTCGCACACACGCGCGGGCGGTGCTTTCTTGCTTGATTGCTTAGGCGTGGGTGGTTTAGAGAGAGCGAGAGAGAGAGAGGAATATATATATATAGAGGTTGCGCATTATGCCACCAGCGTCTTCTGGCGCAGCCACATTCACACATCCTATCGCGCGAATCGGTACCACCAATCAACCGGCAGCGTTCGCTTATCCCAGCCCATCGAACAGATAAAGAAAAAACACACACACACACAGACACAAACCCAACGACACAAAATAATTTGCCAAATTCCAGAGCATTCCAGTTTTAGAAGCAAATTTTTTTTCTCTTCCAACGAATAAGAAATTTTTGAAAAATAGTTTGAAAATTTACACCTCATTAAGCACAGTGAACAGATTTAGCTTTTGAGAAAGACGAACTTAGATGCTTTAATGCTTAGTATGAGAGCTCCTTTACGCACTTTTAATTATGTTTGGCGACAAAAAAAAACGGGTAATCGGTTTCAAACTGTTGGAATAGACAAATTTCGCGACGAATATTTTAACCTAAACCTAAACGAAATGTTCGCAGCCAGCCCAGCTTGCGTACCTAGTAGTAAGTGTGCACAATTCTGTCTGTCGCGAGACGTATCGCAAACCTGAACCTTTCGCTTGGCAACCTTCCTCCTCCTGCGCACTATGGCGTTGTATTCCTTCACACACTGTAGAGCGAAAGGATAGAACCTCCCTCAGTTCATCGGACCGGAATCAAAATCGGAACAAACTGAAACGAGGTGCGAAATTTGCCAAAATTTGCTACAAACTTGCTGCTAATAAAAAAAAAAACTAAAAATGTGAACCTCGCCGACTAGAAAATACTGCACAAAGCGGGGTTTTCGGAAACTAAAAAGGACACACACACACACACACACACATACACAAAAACACACGCACCACCCACGTTACTCCATTACAATGGGACACTGTGGCACTATCGGAACTTGCGGCACTGGGCGAATTTCGTAGCTTAGCGACGCCGCTTTGCAGACGCAAATTTTGTACAAAAACTTCTCGAAAACTCGAACCACTAGCGGCGTGTCACGGGAAAAAGAAGAGCGACGACGTGCGCGTCGTTACACCGTCGTTGACCGTCGCTGACGCAATAATGCGCCCGGGCTCGGCTGGTGCCGGGCTTTTAGAGCCCGAAGTGGGCCGGGCGGAAAGGACCTTCGGGCCAGGAGCGTGAACGGCGGCACCCATTTCACTCGCACGCTCGCTCGCTTTCGCTCGCTGGTGCCTGGTCCTTCCGCCACGCGATAAGGACAACGCACGAAGCGGGCCGCCATTTTGTACGCGGTAGTACATTCGCGTTAGTTGCCGGGCCTCGGCAGGAGGCTAGGCTCCACCTGTTTATTTTCTTGCTGCGAGGGAGTTTTCTCCCCCAACGGGGATGGAAAAGGATAACAGGCGGACCGATGGGCGGCTGTGCGCATGAGCCTCCCCGTGTGCCGGTGCCAAAAGGGGAACAGTCAACGCCAGCGAGACGGCCATTTTGGTACTTATATTTGTAACAAAACAAAACTAATTTCATATCTTCCGACGGAATGGAGCCCTTGCAGCGTGTATCTGTCGTGCGAGTTGGAATAATCGGTACCACATGTGATCGGAAAGTAAAAGCCGAATTCGGGGAAGGGCCTTCGTCTCGGATCCGTTCCAGCAACCCACCCGTCCCGGTGCCTTTCTTCCGAACGGGACACGTCACAGCTCTTGTTACGGGTGTATGGAAGTTCCTCCCCTTCGCTGCTCGACACGCACCGTTTGGGGGTATCCTTTTTTTTAACCAGTGTTTTCGGCACAGACAGTATGTCGCGCCCGCGGAGAAGACGAACCTTTTTTTTTTTCAGCTGACGTAATGCGATTCGTGATACGCGGCGGTTGTCGAAATACCGTGACAGCGCGACTAAACACGACGGTAGCAATAAATATGTCAAGTGCACAGGCACTCGGTGAGTTCAAACGGATAGAAATTGATGGACGCCGTCACAATGAAGAGGACGTTCCGCACCGACGACCGAAAATTTGTGAAATTTTAGAAGACAGTTTGGTATGTGATTTATTTTGTAGTTTTACCCAACGTACAGGCCACTTTTCCGACAAAGGGCCTGTGATTTCGAGAAGATTCCATAACTTATTATATATATCGTTAAGTTTTTTAAATATATTTTTAAAAACAATTTTCTGATAAGTTATTAAAAGTACCCCAAAAACTTTCCACAAAAAAAAATAATAGTTTATTTAAATACATTTTTAAAAATATTTATATATTTCGGAAAAGTTCCTCGAAGTGTCAGACCCCTTTTTCCAACTGCGATTGCTTTTGTATGAAGTAGCATGCGATCTGATCTGCATTTTATCGACCAATTTTTCGACAATTATTTTAGTAAAAATGTTCGATTGCAAGAGCCGGAGGAAATAAAAGTTATCGCAAGTCGTAAAACAATGAAAACTTCATATGTTAGTAGATTTCGAAATATCTATGTTTTCGGTTCGATTTTGCAATGATTGAAAACACTTTATCGAAAAATAGATGTTTTTTTCATGTGAAAATCATAAAAATTCTCCATTCTCCAATGCTCCATTCCACAGGATTTTTATCATCCCTTACCAGCGCAATCCCTTGAACGGTAAAGCCAATATAAAAGCAAATTGAATGCCGTAAAAGTAAACTTTAATCGGTACGATTGGCTCATAAATTATGCGCCCCAATGCAGTTCGTGGTCCAAGCGGAGACAATTTCCCGATTTAATCGGTTATTAAGAGTACTTTGGCGGCACCAGATGCAAGCCCGCGGCCAGTTGGGTGGAGTAAATGAATGCGCTCAAGCAGCCGTATTTCACATGAGTACGTAAAATAATCATTAAAGCGGGCAATAAAACCGTAGCCGGGAAATGAGCCGGATCATAATGTTTGGCAGTGTACTTACTTGTTCTATTTTGCGGCATCTGATAGCTCATGCTGCTTTACGAGCGGCGATCACTTACACGCCTGGTTGTTGATAGTTGCGATTGATCGTGGATGGTACCGGCGGTGAGTCCAGAGAAGATCCAGCGAGATATTCGGCACGTTGATGGTTGCGTGTGGAAGTACGATCAGGAGCATCAGGAGTCGATGTAAAGAGAGAAACAGACAGTAACAAATTAAATTAAATTTAATTTTGATTTGATTTTAAATTGGTTCATAATGTCCACAGAATATTCTGAACATGTACTACAAATAAGGATTGCGTCTATATCATTTTCGGTACAAGAGAATCGCTCTAGATAGTAAAATTATATCATGCTTCATGTGTAAGTTAAGAACTTCAGTTCACACGCCCACAAGCCCACGCCTTAAACGATCCTCTTACACCGTCGTTCGGTTTGCAATTCGATTCCGTTACAACAGAAATTCCAAATCTTTATCTTGTATCCAGTGCACGATGCAATGTGACACCACTCAGCACAGTTGAGCTAATTGAGATTGGTTTGAGCAGCCACTGTGTCTAGCACGTCCAATGCGCGCGAAATACAACGCCAACACATGTGCGACCATGCCGATAGATCGAAACCGCTTCGAAATCGGGTGCTACCGGGTAACAACGGGTGTAGCTGACATGCCGATCCCGATACGTTCCCTTGGCAAAGCGAGACATGTTTACTGCAAACACATGTTTGCACGCCGACCTTCGCCCCGAGAGAAGCAGTAAATTCCAAAACCTTGACATTGAGCATAATGGGAGGGTCACCAGTGAGCCGCGGACCTTTCTAGGATCGATGCCTATGCGATACATCGCTGCCTGGAAGATACAGAAACAACGCGGCAGCTCTTGCACTTGTGTGCGGAAATGTGTCCAACACGTGTGGAATTACCATATCAAGGTTTGCCAGTGCCCGTTTTGTATTCTTATGCTTTGTGCGATCGCAACGCTTGATGTCTAAAGATAGACGGCACCGCAAGCACTTGCTGCCGGTTATAATTGCTGGCGTTGAAGTTGCTTCAACGCAATAACGTTAAGCTGTTTGCGGGACGGCAAACACTGAATCACAGGCAAGCAATGAATCATGCTGTTTTGTTGAAAAAAAAAACCACATGGGACTATTCTACATGTGTGCCATGCTTACTCCTGACTTATAGCACCACTGGAATGTGATAATCGACGTAAATCTGTCTCCCCTTGTCTGACTCCAACATACACCCCAACACAACGATCACAGAGAGATAGAGGGAGAGAAAGAGATGACCGCCGTAGAGCTCTTAAAACTCCACAGTATGGTCCACGGAACGACACGCACACATACACAATTAGCTAGCAGCCCGAACCCTCGACAACTTACGGCGTCCTCGCCGGCGCTGAAAGAAACCTGCTGGAAGAGAGACTGATCGCGCGATGCACACAGGAAACTGGTTCGGTTGCAACTGAGGATCGTTGCCGGATCGACCAGCACGGTCACCTAAGCCCCCCGTTCCGCTAGATCAGCAACGATCGGTGAATCAGGGCTCTACCTGGCTGGTTGGGTTCGTGCAAGAAACAGCGTTCAATATCGTGGCAGGTACAATCGGGATTCTGAGGACAATGTGATACCTGAGGTCCGTAGCCAGTACCCTACCGCGTGCATCATTCCGACCGTGTTTAGTTTGGGCTGTGCATGATTTCCGATCCCGTACTGACGACGCTGAAGTACAGGGTACCTGTTGCAACGTAATTACGGAGTTCATCGGGAAGCTGAGAGTATATTATGTACCAATCGCTTTTTCACGAGACCCTCAAAAGACAGGAGTTCGTAGCATCGCCGAAATGAAAACAAAAGCCCCCAAAACACCCGCTCATTTCATCCTATCTTCACCCATCCACAGAATGGACCACAGGCTCGTACGACCCTTTGTTGCCTGCGACACAAAGGAAGTTGTAGAATGCGGGAATAGAAAATTACGCTTGGTAGCGGTGCTGCTGCTGTTGTGAATGGAAGGATGCTTGTATTGGTAGTCTCCACATCCCGAGAACCTGCTCGTCTATGAAGATCTGGAAGAGGCGAGACCGAAAAAAAAAAATCGTCTCGCCTATGGCGTCCTCTGTCGGACGATAGCGTAAGAATAATTTTTCGCTAGTCTCCACACACCGTTTTCTTCTGCGATGGGAGGATAAATGGTGTGGTGGTGTAAAAGTCATTGTTGAAGCAGGATGTACAGCATAACTCAATTTTTTTCTTTACCACTTTCCGCGTAGCACGATTTTCCTATCTTTCCTTAGCCTCTAGACGTGCTATTCACACACATTGCCACATCAATGCTAATATTGGCGACCGGGTTTTTATTTTTTCTTGTTTGTACGTCTTGCCCCCGTCATCACCACGAAGAGCTCGGCAAAACAGCATCAACATGACATGGGATTGTTGTAGTCTTCCGCTCTCGTTCCTCTCAAGTGGCTCGATGGGACATTAACACATCCGCCAAGCTGTCAAGGCGTCACTTCCAATGTTTCTTTACTGACTGTGTGTTATTTTTATGCTAACCGCTTACTCTTCTGCTCTCGCATTGATGCTGCGACCGCCGGTGGTGTATGTTTACACGCACACACATACACACAGACACAAGCAAGTATAGCATAAGTATGTTGCTGCTCTTAGTCGCATTCTTTTTGACTTGGCGACTAGTTCACCCTTCCCTAGCCCAGTTCTTCTTTTCTCCCTAGCGTAAGACACGCTGCTCTCGCAAGCCTTAAGAATTCAATATGCATGCACCGGCGAAGGATGGAGGACGCACATGGCGCTAAAACAGGCAAACGAATATTACAAATAGGAAGCCAACGTCTCGATGGCCCGTAAAGCCAGCAAGTTGCTCAAAGCCATACCCATAACGACAGCAATGTCTCGATGGGCTGCATCCCTCTTCTGCATCACACGTACACATACGTGTGCAATAAGCGAAACACACACATACACATACACACTTGCGTGCACTCTCCAGCGGATGGGCGGTGAAAAATCACGCACGAAAACCCCTTCAGCCAGCTGAGAAAGCGCGTGGTGGTTGGGCCGTGGGTGGGAACGGATAGATGCGGTGGCGGCGCCTGGCAGCCATTTTGATTTGTTTACATTCGAACGATACTTCAGGCCAATGCGGTGTGTATCGATGTGTGTGTGTGTTTTGTACGATTTCCTCTTCTAGGCGAATTTTTCCTCCAGCTGAGGGTGACACTGAGGGTTGAGCCACCGCCAACGTGGGAAAGGGTGGGGGAGTGTTGCACCTAAAAGGAATTGCATATTTTCCTTCCCTTCCGTCACTGAAGCCCACCGAATACCGTCTTTTAGAAGACTTTGCGGCCTCTCTCTCTGTCTATTGGAGATGCGGAGCGCCGTGCTGTAAAATAGTTCGCAATTCAGCCGTCGGTGCTGGTTGGTGGCGCTGGTGCTGTTAAAAAATAGGCATATTTTTTTCATTCCACACACATTTTTACTTTTCCCTTCCGCCGCACGCTATGAGCAGTGTATCGAAGGGTGTGGTGGATGGAAAGCAGCGTCACTAGCGACTTCTTCTCATTAAAAAGAGGTAAAATGTGAAAGGGGTGGCTTGCCCCTGCTCGGTAAACGAGAAGCACACACACTACTACACTACCAAAGCATCAGAAAGCTCCAACGCGAGGAGGAGCTCGTTGACCGCACTGAAGGAAGCGGAGGGAGAGGCGCTAAGAGAACGTTGATTGATCGTGGAAATCTAGTCACATACACACATAAACACAGCGACTGGAATGCGCTTCTTTTTTCTTGGAAGGAAAATACTTTGTTTTGATTATTTTCAAGTTTTTTTGTTGTTGTTCGTGGTAAAAATCACACCTCACTTGTCATTTATTGGCACACGCACACAAACGGGCAATTAATGTCACTTGGTCATTACAAAATGGAACTATTAGTCATCAATAGTAGCAGCAGCAGCAGCACTGTCACCGTCAAGGTAGAAAGCGTTTTCAGATTGATTGTTGGAAGAAGAACGTGAGAAAGAGGAAGGAAATGTACCTGCAGCCTATCGTGATTAACCCAGCTCACGCTCACTATTGATTGATTATGCAGGTGGCAGGGTTGGTTGCACTTTTCCTGCTTCTTTTGTGTGAAGAACGCGCTTTTCCAACAAGGCTTCTCTACGAACAAGCAACAACACGACTAAAAACAGTCGCGCACACATACACCACTCGCCACTCGCACGCGCGTAAGTAAAGGAAGAAAACAACTCACCTATTCCTTTTTCTCTCCCACTCTCTCTCACTCTATTTCTCGCACGAACACTCACACGCACTTGGAGTTTTTTTTACTCTAAAACATGAAATAGACAAAAAGAGATTAGATTGTTTTCAACCCGCACACGGTGTCCGTGTTTTCGTGAACTTCAAAACGCCATGTGAAAGTGAGTTCACAAACACACATCACAGAATAAACGTGCACGACTATTTATAACGCGCTTCTTTGATGGTCCTACTCTAAACAAAACAATTTTTCACGCACGAGAGTCCCACACCCACCACATCACCCAGCAGACACCACCCAGTACCATGACGCAAATTAATTGCTTTTTGGTTCTTTTTTTCTGTTTGAATAATGCCTGCACACCGGGAAAGCGCCTCCAGAAACCGAAGGAAAATAAAATGTTCGCAAAAACACCCGAAACGGCTACGGAACCTTTCACCCGTTTTCTTTGGAATAAGGAACAATTTTTCCTTGGAAAAATAGTCCACTATCTGCTTTATTTTCACGTGTGTTCGTGAAAGGTGTACGCGCCGTCGTCGACGTGAAAAACAATGGTTTTGGGAAAACTGGTCAGCACCGTGCAGGCACACCACAACCGTCGTTCGACCAGTTTTACCTCGCTCGTTGTTTTACTTCAATTTACGCACGCAATCCTCGCTCAAGCAGCGTTCCGAGGACGGCAGCAGTAAAAGCAATTTCGAAGGGGGTTTTGCGGGCACACGCTGAACGCATATTCAAGTCAACCACACACACACACTAACAGGGAAACCCTGGCTTTTCGAGCCGTCACTGTATAGAGTGAAATCTTAACGAATTACCAGGTAGATAGAGAGAGAGAAAGAGAGTGCTGTAAATATGACTTCATTTCAGATTGACCAATAAATTTTTCAATAAGGCGCCAAGACGAAGAACGGAACGAGAGGCGACAAGCAAGGTCTCTCGTTTCCGCAAAACTCACCAGTGATATATCAAAAGATATGGAGAGCCAGGAAGCGTGGAGTCATTAAACGAAACTTCACAACGAGATTTCTGTCACTGTTCTATGGCTTGAAGCAAAAAAAAAACTGGCTTCGTTGATCTGTGGAGAATGCAGCCTTAGCGCGATGAACGAGTCGAGTGTGTAGAAAAACTAATCAAACTCTCTAACCTGACCTAGGAGGCACGGAGAAGCAAACCGATCGGGAGAGAATTCTCGAACCCCTGGAGGTTGAACGAAAGTCTACCGTCTTGTAGCCGAAACATTCTACCAACCCGGAGAAAAAGCCTCCGTTGGCAGTGGTATGAAAGTTGACCTGTGTCTTTCATCACAAAAAAACCAAAAAGGAATGCCACTTAAAGCGCATTAAGTGGATGAGTTAAATAGAACTCATCATAGGTTGAATGAATAACTGAGCTAGTTTTTTAAAATAATAGTTGTGTTTCATGAAAACTCTGTACAACGTTATGTCGAATTAGTACAAATTCCTAAAAACGCGGTGCACAAACACGCTACTATAGGATTCCCGGTATCAATAATCTCATGTAAATAGTATTTCCTTAGCAAATAATGGTTAAACTACTATCACCAGTAACTCAGGGTACTAAGCCCAAGCTTAATCTGATGCCATTTATCCCTTTAATATGGCAATTCAAACACCGGATATGAAGTATGCGGATTTACATACAAAGCATAACATCACAGTTATAAATTTTTTAGATATTCGCATAATAAACTTTCAATTTTAATTTAAATAATAAATTTTACATAAACCTGAATTTTATAATTCAGATTAACCAATTTAATAAATAACAGAAAATTCGCATTATATTAAAACAATAAGCATAATGCTTTCTCATTATCTCATCAAAAAAATTCTCCGAGTAAGCATTACGTTGCCTCCATTTTTTACTACAATATTACACCTGCTCAAACTCCACTGACGGATGTTGCATCGTAGTAAACACATTTCATTCTTTCATTCGACACATTCGCCTCTGTATTCCCGTGCGTAAACAAACACAAATGCACGCTCCCTTAAATATGCCTATTTCTCTCACTCAGACGCGAACACGCTTTGCTACCGGTCGTCATGTGGCTTTGTTCTTTCACGTTGCGTTCATGCCAATTCAATGAACGGGATTAAAGGGAACGGACAGAGAATACAAAAAAATGCGCTTATTATTCTCTGACCTCCCGGCTGTGACGTCATCATTTGGAAGCTGAGCTTACTCTGAGCGATACAACTATTTAAATTTAGTCATCAATTGGTTTGAAAGTACACTTCGTTTTTAATTTAAAAAAAACTATAATCGATTTTTACAAAAATGCTTCTAAAATGAAAAGTTGGTGTTAAACTAACCCCTACTGAACGCTCTAGCGAATTTTGTTATCGCCCATTTAAAATTAAAAATTAAATAAAATGACTTTCATGAGATGAGTGCAATTATGTTAACGCGCTCCGGTATAATTTTTCCTAGAACTTCTCACCCCTCTCATATATTGTCTTAATGTCGTTCTTTTTTAATATGGGAAACTATATCCATAAACTAGCTATTAAATGAGCCTACTTACTAAAATCTAAATCGAATGTGCATTTGTTGCAAGTGTTGGCGAGTTTGTGAAATTGAATTTGCATTTTCGGATTCATTTTTTACTGTTGCGCCCAATGAGCAGCCTGTTCGTGTGTTTTTATCAAACATCATGCTAAAATGCATTTTATTATATTATTTCACATTATTTTACTGCGATGACTAACGATTGACTGTCTGTTCAATATTGGCACTCGTTATTCGAGACACACTAAGAAGGTTCTTTACAACGCTATATGAAATGATACCGTCTCTTTCAGACACATGAATATGAAAAAATAACTATTTAAATAATACCGACAATAAATATCAATCAACAACATGGAATTAAGTACCATATCATCCGACACCGTTTAAAAATCCCCACAAGGCAAAGGCATGTTTTGTAACCCAAAAAACTCCTCCCACTTATCACAAATGTTGGGTTCTCACATTTCTCGTAAGTATTCGTGTAGATCGTCCAACTTGAAGCGGTGCGCATAGTCGTACGCTCGCGACACCGCAAAATAGCCGGCAAGAAACATCAACCCAACGATGGCCATCATAAGAAAAACACCCACGAGTAAACTTACGAGCATGACGGAAGCGGCCGTTATGAGGGCACCCTCGATCAGCACGAATCCGGTGAACGCCATCACCGCCGTCGTCATCGTGAAGAAGATAAACACGAGGAACGGTAGTGTGAATGTGAAGATGACGATCGCCACGGCCAGTGCCAACAGTGGATACTGCTGCAAGCTGGCGAAGATAGCTTGCGCAATCTCCTGCAGCCGGTACCGGGCGGCTGTCTCCGACAGCGTATTGTTGATGCGATGCACTATGTGTGGGACAAAAAAAAGAAAAGTATAAGCGGTACGATCGTCTAAGAGTGTAAAGATGGGAAAATATTTACGGTAGATCGACATCCGAGAAAGAATGAAGCGGGCCAAATCTTCGTTCCGACGATGGCGTCGTTCCATTTCTTTTGCGTTCGGTGTTTTGCTGGGCTCTGAGTAACTCTGCGAATGGTAAACAATAGCTCGTTGGTGAAGATGTAAGCGTATTAATAAAAGCAATTCTTACCTGTACCTCAATTCGTTCGTCTACGGATGAGGTAGACATCACTCCATTATTTAATTAAAACAATCCGCGACTTGGAAAGTAACTTTAATGGAACGAGCTGCACCGAGACGATTGCAAATTGAATGAAGATCTGCGGTTTGCACAGTTTTGACAGATGACAGTTTGCGTATATTGAAATTGTTAAGTTCTGGTATGGAATTTTGAAACACAAAAAATTGAGCAAATGATTGTTCTGTTTGGAACAAACCAAACATTCACAATTTGATACGTATATTTTAAATTCAAAAAAGAAAATTTCATACAAATACTGTGAAAGTGTTTTAACCTTTCAGTACACATCGCCTTACTTTGACAACCGCGAAATTTGTTTAGACAGCCTGAGCGATCTCGTCGATGTAAACAAAAACAATACTTCCCGTTGGTCGTTGCATACGCAAAAGAATTGGGTTTTTGCCAGCAGCATTAATTTTCAGATCTTCGTGAACTCATTATGAGTTCCAGCACAGTTCCCTATTTTAAGCACACAGTAGTGGCCGTGTTGGCCATTTTGCTGTTCTATTTGGTGGCATTCCGATGGCAGCAGATTTTACAATACATCGTTCCGGAAAACTCGTCAGGTGCCGGGCTGGACGGATCAACCCAGAATGGAGAGCGAATGTTCACCGAGCAAGAGCTGCTAGCGTACGATGGAAAGGCGAGCGATCTGCTGTACCTGGTCATTATGGGACAGGTGTACGACGTGACAAAAGGCATAAAACACTACGGACCGGGCGAGTCGTACCACATGTTTATTGGTAAGAAATTATGAAAACGAATCTGTGAGAAAAGAGATGTAGAATTCCCTTGCTTCATCGCAGCGCACGATGCATCCCGCTCGTTCGTTACCGGGGAATTCGAACAATACAACGAAGAGCTGAGCGACGTTTCCGGGCTAAAGGACACGGAGCTACAGCAACTGCTTACATGGTTGGAATTCTACGACAAGACATATCGATACGTCGGAAAACTTATCGGGCGCTACTTTGATGCACACGGACAGGAAACGTCGTACCGCCATCACGTGCTGGAACGTGCGGCCAAAGCGAAGGATGCCGAACAGGAGGATCGTAAGTATCCATCGTGCAACGTCGAATGGAAGGTTGAGATGGGTACGCGCGTCTGGTGTACGACACGCAGCGGCACTGGTCACGAGCGTGGTTGGGTTGGTCGCCCAAGAAAGGTGATCGAGCTGGACGGTGACACCCGAAACGTGCAGTTCTGTGCCTGCGTGCCGGACGAGGAAACCGGCACTGACCCCCAGTACGTACCATTCCCCGGCTGCAACGAAACGGCCGACACATGCATCATACCGGATCAGAATTAGAATAAGCTTTGAACATGAAACAATGCATTAGAACAAACAACGAAGTATGCAATCCGTCCAAGCGAAGCGAACTAAACATGCCTTATGCGACTGTTACAAGTTTGCAGTGCAATATACATATCATTAGCTCGTAAGGAACGCGAAGTCGATGATAGAAAACTATGATATAACACGATATTTTTAAGCCGTTCTAAATACACGTGTATACTTAATTGGTCAACTAATGCTGAGTTCTTGATTTTAAATTTTCGAAGTGTAACTGAGGTGGAAAGAGACTGGTCTGATTGTGGAGAAATCTGCTATTTAAACCGTTACATATTTTGAATGATCTATAGTCAATCCGACTCCGCTAAGGGCTTGGAGTCTGGTGGCGAAGTAAATGATTCCATATCTCAGTAGCTCAATTTTAGTTTAGGTTGTTTTTGTCTATATTTGGATTATCCTGGACACTAGCTGTAACACCAATACTTTATCATAAGCTTTAACTTCCTAACATCATCAGGTCAAAGTACATCCCAAGCAAAATACACAGTTTTTATCAAGAAAACTAATGAAAATATATTTATCGTCTAGACACAAATGGTTGGTTAGCCATGTTTGCCAATCAGTAGCATCTGGCGAATAAGTACGATTTCAGAGAAAAAAGACTAATGGAATCCACTAAGTGTTCTGTTTTTACACAAGATAGGAAATAATAAAAATCCGTATTCTAAATACTAAACCGCTGCTGCGCGGCTGCCTCCTGACCTTGTACTTGCCCAGGCCCCTGTGCCGGACCTTGATGTTGTTCCTGTTGCCCTTGTTGTTCCTGCTGCTGTTGTCCGTGTTGCTGGGTGCGTCCTCCACCAGGTGCCGGTGGCAGTCCACCGCGCGACAGGTAGCGTCTCAAGTTCTCCGGTGTGTAGTCAAGTATCTGGCGCTGTTTGGCACGGTTGTATTTCTTCTGGTGGAAGTAAATCTTCAGCACACCCTTGACTGCGATGAACACCATTCCGCCGAGCATCGTGCGGTGTAGATCGTTCTGGATCGACGCGAAGAATATACGGCCGATGATGGTGGACACGGTCGGTAGTAGCAACGCACCGGAGAAGATGCGCGTTACGGAAAGTGGTTCAGAGGTGCTGACCGTGTGGTTCGGGTATGGTTCTGGATAGGTTGGTGTCGGTTCGTTACTGGAAGGAGGAGCAGAGAGACAGTCGTCACGATCGACACTTACGAGAACAGAGTTCCGATACTCACGATACGGGCAGCATCAGCGAGATGACCGGGTACTTGCGGGGATCAAAGTGCCGGTTCTGCAGGAAACGCAGCACGATGTCCTCCCAGCGGAACATTCGGCCGATGATGAGGGCCACCGGGATGGTCGGCAGGCAGAGCAGTAGCGCGATCGGTTCCGCCTGCTCCAACATCGCCAGACCGCGTTCGAAACCGGTCGTCTGCAACACCGTCACCGCACCGAACGTCATCGCCGACCAGTAAACGGAACAGACGATCGCACCCGCCGCCACGCCCGGGCACAACTGCCTCGCGATGATATCCAGCCGTTCCAGCAGCAACGCGAAGCTTCCCATCGACGGGAGGATGATGATGTAGCGAGTCTGGCACTGCGGGCAGCTTATGCTTTTGTATGGATTTCCCTTCTGTTTTTCATCGACCCAGCGCTTCAGACACGACTGATGCACCCATTTTGTAGCACCACGACAATTGCACGGCTGTACCCACGGTGCCAGCTTGTCGTCCTCCTCAGTCGCAAAACAAACCCAACAGTATCGTTCCTCTTCCTGCGACTCCTCTTGCTGCTCCGGGCTCGGATGCAGTGTGGATGTGTCGTGTGGTCTTGCGGATGATGATCCCTGCCCGTCTTTCACGCTATTGGGTTCAGTTTCTCCGAGCTGCTGACGGGGCTGCTGGCTGGCCTCTTCCTGACCGTCGCCTTGCATATTGTAAGGTTAGTCGCGGGCGGGTAATGGTTGTCGTAGGACGGGAATGCGGGGAAAGGAGATCTCGTTGAAGTTTTGTACTACCGCGCGTCGCAAATCCTTTTGCTGGCTTGCGCAATATTTACGAAAATTACCACGGAGCTCTGGGCCAAATGCTATGTTTATCTAGGTACCTATGTGAACTACGATTGGGACATTGTTATTGGCTGTCACTGCAACAGCTGACAGTGTCAACAGTAGATCTGTATTGGGGCATTGCACACCTCACGCTGGAGTTATCGTGCGGCAGTATGGACGATGTTGGTGTGGTGTATGAACGAAATAAAATGCTTTTCAGCGAGCCGGATGAATTCGTTGCATAAATTAATGTAAAGCTCCTAGTAAACGAATACACTCTTTTGTATTCTCTCACACAGTAGTGGTAGTAACCGTTTTCATATAGAATATTCATGAATGAATTCAAAAACCAATCACAGACAAGAAAAGAATAAACTGACAGCATCGTATCCCCGCTGAACGGTTTCATTTTTCAATTGAAAATGAAAATATCGTAACATGAAATGTAAACAAAACAATTTTCAGATTCTATGACCGGTTTATTAAACCTAGCAAAAAGCGTGTCAAATATTTCCAACTACCGTAAAGGATCGTCTTTTGCACTTTGCTTCGCGTGATCGAGAAACTTCGATTGTAGCCCTTTGCCCGTCTTTTTACCCAGACCTCAGTTAGAACTATTGTTCTGCGCCATTGCTTGCAGTTAGCAACATTGCACAATTACCAACATTGTGAAGTACTTTTACCGTGTGTGAAATACAACCGTAGAGATTAAAAAAAAGAAAATTAGACGTCGGCACATCTAACCTGCTTATTTAATGTGTTCGTATCATTGGTTTGCTACTCGTATGTCGTAAGCGTGCCATATAGTTAGACAACACGGGACGCTCAGGGCTGCTTAGCATTTAGTTTGTCCCTTTGGAGAAGCACCCAATAACGGTCCAATGAATAGGATTGCTAGTTTTTTTCAACCTCAACACCTTCTTCTTGTTTTCAGTAGCAAGTTGTTATAGAGCAGTTAATGATAAATTGAACGTTAACGTTAAAATGTAAAATAAGTCGATTACAGGACAAACAAATTTACTCAACTTAAAGGATGTAAATGACATTTTGTACAAGCTAGTTAAACAAAACATAGGAGATTGTCGATGTTCCTCAGTGAATTTCCTTCTTCTGAAATGTTTCAAATTCATTATCTAGCATAATAATAAAAAAAACAAAGTGAAATCCTTTCATTTCATCAATGAAAAAAAAACTATATTTGGTTTTTTCTTTGCCTTAAACCCTAGCATGAAAACTTCTTTTTTACGCGTACAGTGGAGAAGGCTACGTTAAAATAAGTTGTTTCTTTTACGAGCTACTCATTGCGTACGAATGTTAGGTGGCAACTCTAAAATTTAAATTTTTCATTTTCGCCCAATGCTTATAGGCAAGCATTCCACGCAACCCTGGTTGTTCGTTTTTCGCGCCCTTTTGACAGTTGTTGAGGTAAGGCTGTGGGGGCAGGAAAGTGAAAACGGGCTTATTGTATATTTTCCTTTGGCTCCTTCACCATCCTCACCATTTGTAACCGCACCTTCAACATTTGCAACCGTCACAGCAGCGCGCTGTCAGTTGCGTCGAGAATTTAAACGCGCGCTCGAGAAAGAGAGAGACAGAGAAAAGCCAAAGCCAATGGTCTGTCAGTTTTGACAGAACCGAAGCGTAGCCTGTGTAGGAGCAAAGAGGCTTGGGAAAGAATTCGCGCACAAAAATCGCACGCTCGGGCGCTGCTGCTTGTGTGGTACAGTACAACTGTGTGGCGGAAAGCATTATTTAATTTCGGTGGTAATTTTAAAAGGCCCTGGTGGGCCACCTGTGTGGCAAGTGCTGTGTGTTTCTGTCTTTATTCGAGCTGGTAGGAAATTGGTGGAAAAATTCGCGGGATAGGGGCCACAACAAAGTGTGAAGTGCGTCTTATGCCTGCTGCGACGGCACCAAACACTCATGTGGTGCCCGCCGGCGTCACTTCAATTTTTTTCCCATCCGTACGCACCGTAGCAACAAGCACAACCAGCGGAAAAGCTCGAAACTCGCCTACTTGGGCGTTGGAAGGCGCGCGTGGCTGGTATTTCCTGCCCTGTGTGTTAATATTACAAATCAAAAACGGACGTTGCACCAGAAACCAGCAATCAAACTAGCAAGCGACTCTCAAACGATGCCCCTGCTTAGGCGACAGGTGCTCCAGAAGGCAGCTCCTGCGGAGCGCCTGAAGGACAGCGACGAGGTGTTCTACAGCGAGGTGACCGGAGAAATATTCAGCAACTATGAGTAAGTAACATAGCGTGATCAAGCGCGCTTGCTTCCGGTCGTGCGTCACCGACCCGTCCGCAAGCTGTTGCATCTTCTCCTCCTCTTGTTTGGAGCAGGCAACGAAGCAAGAAGAGGAAGAAGCACACAAACTTTGCTGCTGCCTCCGCGGTTTCGCGGCTGCAACGAAACAGACAGGCGCGCTTGGTACATTGGTTGTGCACTTTTTTTGTCGCCCGCAGGGACTACTTCCACCGCATCATGCTCATCTCATCGATGGTGTGGAGCTGTGCGATGACCGGCCGCCCGAACCTAACCTACGCCGAGGCGCTCGAGTCGGAGAAGGCGGCCCGGAAGCTGCTGCGCACGTTCCCGTCGCCGGTGAAGGGCCCGTTCCTGCTGGTGGCTTCGCACACCCAACGTACGGCGATCAACGAAATGCACGAGGACGTGTACGGATTCGTGAAGGATCATCTGTTCCGGAACGAGACGGTGGACGCGCTGGACGCCGTGCGCAAACAGTGGCGCATGGCAGTTATCACGAATGTCGTGGTGGACAGGTAGGAACGCATTCGGCGCATAGCAGAAGCTGTAGTTTTGATGTAGGGCTGTAAAATTAAGATGTAGGGCGCAAATATGATATGTTTTCAATGCATGACTTAACGTTTGGGGATTCCATTTCCCTAAAGAAATTCGCTTACAAATTAACCGCATGTTTTCAAATCCTTGTTTTGTTCCATGTATTCATATTGATAGAAAATTGTGACGAATCAGCTTATCTAGACTTTTTCACGGAACGAACCCGATCTTCTTCGATGGCTGCTAAGATTGGGATGTTAAACGATGCGGTTTAAAATTGGTTGAAAATTAGTCCTATATTCTATAAAACACATCACAAAAATAATATATAATTTGCTTATGGTTCAATCTCAATGTAAAATAATGGTTTATGTGAAGAATATTATCTACCGGTTGTTTATCGTTTATAAATAGATAATTTGGAACATTTTAAATAGATAATTTAGAACACATTAACATTCAGATGATTATTGTATGAATTGTCGGTGAAATTTGTAATCTTAAGGGATTTAACCAAAGCATAGCTAGATGCAGCAGTGTGGGAAGATATTTTGTCAGCTTATAGTGCATTATTCACAACGGATTTTATCTATTATCTAGTTGTTAGGAGATGAACGAAATATAAAAGCGTTAGTGGTAATCATATCCATCATTTTCCTCTTTTCCCAGTTCTGGCAACTTCCTCTATCAAGTGGCGGCGAAAGACGGTAAGACGCCCGCAACGTGGACCGCACCGGCGACCGGCGTGAAACGCGACCGCAGCCTGCTGACGCGCGACAAATGCAAGCTCTTTCTCAAGCAGCACGTGGAGGCGAGCGGGCCGGGTGGTCAGCTCCGGATCAAGCCAGACTCGCTCGCCCGCTACGTCACCGAGACGGGCCTAACCGACGAGAAGGTGTTTTTCGGCCAGCCGCCCACCTTCGGCCAGTCGAAGCGGCTGAAGGCGAACGCGGACCGTGAGGCGGGTGGTGGTGGCGGGGCCGATGGTGCGGCCACGGCACCGAAGAAGAAAGCGACACCGGCCACCGACAAACAGTCGACGGCGGAGAAGAAAAAGAAGCAGGAAGGCAAGAAGAAGTCCGGCAAACAGCAACAAATCGGTGGTTCCGGGGCAAAGCAGCAGAGCGTCATGAAGTACATCGAGAAGGTGGCACCGGAGACGGGTGCAGGGGGTGCTGGAAGCGGATCCGAGGCGTCCTCCACATCGAATGCGAAGGCGAAGCAGCTGGCGGAGGAGTTGGCGGCCCTCCAGCGTAGGCTGACCCAGGAAGCGCTGGCAAGGAAGCGGCTGGAGGAGGAGAAAGCGCTGCTTCTCCAGCAGGCGGCACTCGCGCTGAAGCGCTTCAACGCCGTGCTGGACGATCAGGACCTGCCCGACCAGCGGCCGATGCCGCCGGTCCAACCCGTCCGCCCGCTGGTGGCCCCGAAGTACTTCGGCAACTTCGTCTTCATCCTGGAGTTTCTGAACTCGTTCGCCGATCTGCTCGCGGTGCGCAGCAAGTTCTCCGGCGGCATCACGATGCACCTGCTCGAGCGGGCGCTGATCCTGCGCGAGGTGAACGGCCCGCTTAGCGACATCCTGCAGGTGCTGCTGAGCGCCATTTTCAGCCAGCAGCTGGAGGAGGAGAACGAGGTGGATGTGCGGTACGCGCGGGTGGAGAACCTGGCCCAGAAGCGGCAGACGGTGCCAGAGCAGGCGCGGGCCCGCGATGCGGCGCTCTGGTGCGAGCAGCACTACTGCGCCAAGCTGAACGAACTGCCGATGGACTCGATGACGGTGTCGGAGCTGCTGCGGTTGCATTTTCTCGCGTCCGGTGCGCTCGTGGAGGAGAAAGCGGCCAAGCACCGGTACTACAACCGGGGCGGGTACGGCGGTGCGGACGACCCCGGGCTGCGGCTCGTGCAGGACTACCCGCACATCCTGCGGGCGCTCCGACTGTACTCGGTGTACCAGCTGCCGATTGGCGACATCGTGCAGATCCTGTGCTGCCTCATCCACCAGCTGCTGACGTACGGGGGCGTGCGGGAGCTGGTGGAGGAGCGGGTGGAGCGGGCGCGTTCGGCGCGGCTCAGCTACCAGAGCAACCGGTACGCACAGCGCCGCCTGACGGTGAAGACGGGCTCGCAGAAGAACCAGGCGCGGGAGGACATGAAGCGCGAGCTGGTCGCGTTCGAGGGTGGCGACGGCCCGGCGAAGGAGGAACACCGGCGGCGGCTGCAGGAGCGGCTGGAGGAACAGTGCGCTCGGTTCGATGCGAACGCGGCCCGGGAGATGAAGGTGCTGCACGCCGAGTCGGCCCGACTGAAGGAGGACTTCTTCGACTACCAGATCTACCTCGGCACGGACCGGTGCTTCCGGAACTACTGGCTGTTCGAGTCGCTGCCGGGGCTGTTCGTCGAGCACGACCGGAAGTTTGCCGGCCGGTGTCTGGACGTGCCGACGCCCAACTATCCCGGGCTGGCCCAGTGCCCGGTCGACCAGCGCAAGAAGTACATTACCAAAGCGATCATGCAGTGCGCGGGCTCGGATGCGGTCGCGGCGCTGCTCGACGTGCAGACGATCGGGCAGCAGGCTGGCGAGCCGGGCCGAATGGAGCCGGTGTACGAGCAGCTGCTGGCGGTTGGGTGCAAGGAGCTGGAGCGGGCGGAAGCGGTCACCGGCTCGTCCAACCGGGAGCTGCTGATGTGTACGGCGCAGCCGAACGACTGCCCGGCGCACACGGTCGACCACGGGCAGACGGTCGGGTGGGGGTTTTACTCGACGGCCGACGAGCTGGACGCGCTGATTCGCAGCCTGAATGGGCGCGGCGTGCGTGAGAAGGCCCTGCGCGAGACGCTCGAGTGCGAGCGGGACCTGATCGTGACGCACATCGAAAAGTGCCCGGTGGAGAAGCTGTCGGTGGGGTGGACGGCGGCCGAGCGGAACGCCGCGCTGGCGGAGATCGTGATGCGCAATCAGAAGCGGTACGATGCGCCCAACTTTAGCCACGATCCGGGCACGGAACCGAACGAGATACTGGAGTCGGTTTTCGTCGAGCATCTGCTGGAGCTGGAGGCGAAGATTACGGTCGGGTATTTGGGGGTGATGCGCGTGCATGATCGGGATCGGTGGCGGGAGACGCTGGAGGGTGGCGAATACGATCCTCAAACGGACAAACCGCTGGTGTGGGGTCCGAAGCGGCTGGCGAAGCAGGAACCGGCGGAAGACACGGCGGCGACGGCGTCGGCGTCGGCAGATCCGACGGACGATGGAGAACCGAAGCAGGATGGGGAATCGCGGGATGAACGGGAGCGGCGGGCGAGCAGTGAGCAAGGGAGCGATGCGACCGAGCACGACCCCGGCTACCAGCTGCCGGACACGACCGTCTCGCTGATGGACGTCACCGTCGACGGGGTAGGCGACGAAGCGCCGGAGTACCCGCTGCACGAGTCGGACACGCTGCTGGCGCGTGTGAACGCCCTCGCCCGCGCCCTGTTGCAGGTGGCGCAGTGCATCGACCAGAAGTTCCTGCGCCACCCGTTTGGCCCGAAGACGGACCACAAGGACCGGGCCGTGATGCTGCAGAAGCAGTACCAGGGCCAGCGCAATCTCGTCCAGTGGGAGGTGTCGCTGATGCGGGCGACCTGCTACGCCCAGCTCTTCCTCCACTACAACGTCCTGTACGATGCGATCCACTGGTCGCGGTCGGCGGAGCGCATCAGCTGCATGATCTGCCGGCGCAAGGGCGACCCGGGCCTGACGCTGCTGTGCGACGAGTGCAACCGGGCCGCGCACACGTACTGCTTGAAGCCGAAGCTGAAGGTGGTGCCGGCCGGCGACTGGTACTGTATGCGCTGCCGGCCCGAAAACTTCCAGGTGAAGCGCGCCCCGCCGGCGAAGAAGAAGAAAATGTTCAAATGGAAAGAGGAGGAGGAGGATGCGGTGGAGGAAGAGGAAGAGGATGATGAGGAGGATGACGAGGAACAGGATGAGCAGGAGGATGAGGACGAGGTGGATGAGGGAGTGGAGGAGATGGCGGAGGACGAGGAGGATGAGGGGGTTGAGCAGGAGGAGGAGAACGGTGGGCAGACCGAGCAGGATGGTGACGAGGAGCAGGAAGAGCAGGACGGGGATGAGGACGACGAGGAGGACGATGAGCAGGAAGATGAGGAGTCGGAGGACGACGGGCAGGGGGACGGCAGTGATGATGACTATCGCATGCCGGCGAAGCGTTCGACACGCAGCCGTCCGGCGAAGAAACGTGCGGCGCCACCCGCCATTGTGGTGACCTCGTCCGGGCGTACGGTGCGCAGTGCGAAGCTCAACAACGGTGGCTCCCTCTACAACGACGATGACGGGGACAACGATAATGATGGGGAAGATGACGACGAGGACGTGGAGGCCGAGCCCGACGAGGACGGCGGTCGCAGCAGCCGACGTCGCGGCTTTGTGCTGCCGAGTGCACGGAACGCCACCCGCGATCGGAAGCGCTCGGCGGCCGCTACCTCGTCGTCGAAGCGCAAGCGTACGGACGATGGCGGCGGTGACAGTGGCGGCAGTAAGCGACCGCGCCGGGCGACCACCGCCGGGGCCATCACAAACGGTGGTGGTGGTGGTGGTGGCGGCGGTGCCGGCGGAGACGACGAGCCTACCTCAACCATCCGGACCAGCTCCCGCTCGACAAAAGGGCAGCGCCGGTCGACGCAGACAAATGGCGACGAGGACGCACCGGACGAGGCGGGTACGGCGGCGCAGCGCCGATCGCGCCGCACCGGCGACGATCTGCCCCTGAACTCGGTCGCACTGTACACGCTGATCGACGACGTGCTGAAGCATCCGAGCTCGTGGCCGTTCAATCGGCCCGTCTCGGCCAAGGAGGTCCCGGACTACTACGCCGTCATCAAGTGCCCGATGGACTTTGCGCGCATCAAGTCGAAGCTGAACATGGGCGACTACAAGATCAACGAGCAGATGCTGAGCGACGTCCAGCTTGTGTTTCGCAACTGTGATCTCTACAACACCGACGAGACGGACGTGTACCGGTAAGTGTGGAGCTTCTTCTGTGCTTGGAGCGAAAGGACACATCTTTGGTTTTGTTAGGTTATGTTTGCTCCGCTACTCATTTTATCCTACGCGGTTTATGGTGCTTGCTGAAAAGCAGTAAGATGGCTACTTACCTTACAGTCTTAATATTTCGCTGAGACAATCTTATCCACCTGAGCTTTCCGAACAAAAATGACGAACCATTCAGGATGAAAGATTGAGTAAATTACGTTCGTGAAATGTTCCAAACTTTAAGGTTAGAAAGTACTACGGGGGTATTGAAAGTCGTTAGAGATTTTAAAATAGGTCCGAACTATGGAGTCGGTTGAGATTCAGCTGGTTATATGTTCCGTAAAAAAGGAAGAGAGTTGTGGAATTAATTAAGCTAAACACTGAACGGAAGCTTTAGTTGTCTTATCGTTTCCAGACATGATTTTTATTGGATTATGACTTTACGTGTAGAAAAAGATGCAACATTATGTGGCAAATTCTGGAGCCTGAAGTCTTTGGGTGCGATTAGTTCGTAAGATTAGAACATAAATTAATGTATTGCATTCTTTTTTCTTCTCTTCCCCCTGCTCACCGGAACAGCATTGGGCGCGAACTGGAGCGGTACGTGGTCAAGCGGTGCAAGGAGCTGGGACTCCCTTTCCAGCCCAGTGATATGCAGAAGGGCACCGGTACCCACCAGAACGGACACGGGAAATAAGGCACGTGGGAGTCGTGACGGTGGCAGCGCCAGCCAGCCGGCGAGGTTTTTATATATCCCGTATATATTGTAATATATCCCGTGCATGCGCGTCATGCCTATATTAATTGTAAGAAGCGATTGCGCAATGGGCAATGTTTCTCCCGTACGAGTAATTATTTCTTTTGTTTGCAATTGTAAAATTAATTCAAAATCATAAATCACCTCCTTAGTGTAGGGAAATGTGCCGGTGGGAAGTGTGGATTTTATTTCGCGGAAACAGCACATGTTCGATCGTCTGGATACAAAAACAAAACAAAACAAACAAATACACCCACATTTACATTTTCTTACGTAGCGAGCGAAGGCGCACCGGCCAGAAGGGATAGGCCAGACAGAGCGAATCATTTCCCTTTTCTTCGGACCGAACGGGAAAGAACCCGGCAGTGCAGTGGAAGTGGCGCCGCTACAACTACGCCACCGGTGTTCAAAGCGTATTCAGCTTAATTTAAACGTTAAGTAACAGTTTAGCATTAGGACTACTATTTACTTTTACGCAAGAGATAAGATGCAATTCCAGACAGTCGCGAGACATGAACCCGTCAAGTAAGTTGGCGGGGAGCGGTAGGAGTAATTGATAAAATAAACAACAAACTAGGCATCCTGGGCAGCGATTGATTAGCGATGATATGTGCGCCCCAGCGTTAGCACGGTAAGCGGTACTCCATGAACAAAGCCTTTAAGCATAGGGAGCGCAGGATACGACGGAGAAATTATATAAATTAAACAAAAGGGATACATACACCCAAGGCACGAAGAAGAAACTAAGAATCTGTTACAATGTATAATCGTTTTCTATCGCTTCTAGTAGTCAGCAGGTAAATTGCAGTGCGCAACACAGTTTCAGTGGGGTCAACACTAAGCAACCAAGTGGTCGGCAGTTTGTAGGTTATCAGTTCGTGCATGGACAGGGCCGTGGAGTTTTGCAACATGGAAGCATACGCAAAGCGAGCGTTCCGTTTCTTGTGCAACCCCTTTCCTGTACCGATCGATTGATTTTTAGCGATTCTTTTTGGTTCTCCCTCTCCAATAAACGTCCGGTATCAGTACTGATGGGAGCGCACGTGCTGTTTGATAAATGCCGAACGCGTGGCGTGTGTTTTCTTTCCCTGTGCGCGTCCGAAAAGCGATCCTTAGCACTGGGACGAACGAGGGTTAGCGAAGTAAACAACACCGCACCGGTGGCGCATCGAACGAGGTAAGTAATTTTTTAGCATCAATTTATTACTGTCCAATCGCAGGCTGCTCTTCCGGACGTACGCACGAACGCACACATTCTCGGGATGGAATCCGCCCCGCGGCACCGCTCGCAACACATACACTCTTCCTTTGATAGCAGACAGGACCTCTTACTAACCGCGAGCAGCAGCAACAACAGCAACAGCAACGCACACTTTTCTCCTAGTTGTTTAAAGGGCTGAATGCTGACAAGCTTGGTTGACGCTCAGTGGTGCTCCGCGTGCTCCTTCCTCTTCGACTCGGCCCATTTCGCCTGGTTAGCCGGTGAGTTAGCTGAAAGATGGTTCGGTGCGAATGAGCGAAGGCTGTGTAGGGTTACCGGATACGGGCAACCGACGGTCCGGCTACTTACCCAGCTTGTGGATCTTGTAGAACAGCGGAATGGACACGCCGAACGCGATGAAGTAGTAGCGCCAGATCCACTGGTTCTTGAAGTAGTGCTGGACCGGGAACTGAGCCAGCTTCGCCGAGAACGTGTACGGGAACTTCATGGGACGTGCAACGGGATCCGACATTTTGTCCGACGTGAGGTTTGCTGCTGTTGTCTGTAACGAGCGCAGGAACGAACACGAGCCGCAATTTTCGTAGCGAAAAAACACTTTATTATTATGTAATGGCGGCTGGCGCACGTAAGGGGTGGGGTGAGAGATGTCAGCTTACCTCTCGCAAACGGTGTGATATTTCAATCAGAGGCTAATAGCAGACAGCCGTGCGTTCTGTGTGGTACTTTTGAAGTGACAGAAGATGGTTGGTCGTGACCGACAGCATCTGACAGCATCAGCTGACACCGTGTGCGATGCGAGTTAGATCGTTTATACGCTCGGGTTAAGGTACTTTCACAGTGCGTAGCTTCTCAAGGGGGAGTTGCAATGGAGAATGTGGAAACTTTCGGAAGGTGGTTAATTTAAGCTGGAACTACAGTAAAAGTTAGGGCATTATCCTTGCATATCGAGTAGCAATGATTTTAATCACATTCCATTTGTCAATGTTTGGATAACATGAATATTTCATACAGCGGTCGGGTTGCTTACGACTATCTGTTCAGCCGTTAAGCAGAAACATTTGTTATTTTAATAAAAAGAATGCTTTTTTGTTGTTTGAACACTTTTTTAAAATCGTTAACACTATACGCAACACAGCAAAAATGATAGTATTGAGAAATAAAAAGAAAAAAAGAGAAATAAATCTATCCGAAATACCATGTGAACGTAACGCAGCGTGTTGTTCCGTTGCATGGGTGCGGCCATTGTTTGTTGTTGTTGTCTGCCGCTGTGCCAGTTTTCCCTGCCTTTGCAAACAACAAAAGCAGGAGAAGGGGCAAAAAACAATGATTTTGACGTCTACAGAAGCACCCTCTCGCACACACCCACACATCCACACGCGCTTGCAAGAAGAACAGCAGCCTGCTACGGCATCCTTGTGAGGCGAAATCCAAATGGCGAAAACAATAGGAAATCGGTGAGTATTGGCGTCACGGGCGCCAGCGAGCTTCCTCCGCTGTTGTTGTGGTTTGTATCGTTGCGCGGTTTTTCCGAGGGAAATCGATACCGAGCCGCTAGTGCGCTTTGTTGTTGTTGTTGTTTTTGTTTTCATGCTGCTATCATGTTTTCCTTCATATTTTTTTTTTCTTGTTCCTTCCCTCGTTCATATCTCTCCGCAGACCGTTGAGTCATTAAATCGTTTCGCACACTGCGAATCAATAGATCGTGCCCGTGTGTGTTTCCCTGCGTGTCTCAGTGTGTGTCCGTGTGTGCATTACGAGGCGGGCAGCCTTGCTGCACTTCCTGCATTCTGGCTAGATGAATCATCTCCGCTGAGACGAGTGTGCGATAGTTTTTGCTTCCGTTCGTCTTCTGCGTATCTCCTTGTTCGTGTGGTTTTTTGGTGTTTTTTTTTGTGGACAACCCACCAGCAAAGCCCCATAAAAATGGCAATGGAGGTGTTCCAAACCGAGACCCACTATATTTTCCTGCGAAAGGAGCGCAGCCTCTGGTGGAATCGATACACGTCCGAGTTCCAGCTGAAGTGCGGTAAGTACTTGCTCGTGGTGCGCGTTTCCCCGTACGCCACTAATACCCGTTTTTTGTTTCGCTCCGTACAGGCTGGGATTTGTCGTCGGTGGACGATATCGAGTGTATTGGCGTGACGCACGGCATCGTCGGTACGATCGCGCTGCAGGGCGTGCTGGAACCGCACCTTATCGTCATCAGGGAGGTCATCCCGGTCGGGGTGCTGTACGCACCGCATCTCGTCTACAAGATAAAAAGCATCGCCGTGCTCGGCCCGGACGGGGCCGATACGGTGCTGCTCGCATGCAGCAAGCACACCACCAACCAGACGATCAAACTGGCCCCGCTAGCGTCGTCCGGGGGGGCCGCCGGTTCGATGCACCCACCGGAAGGCCACCCGTCGCCCAAAAGCCGCCTGTTCGAGAGCTCCGCGCTGGTGAACAAAACGTGGGGCGCGGTCAAGAGCGCCGGCAGCACGATCCGCAACACGACCGAGAAGGCGGCCGCCATCGCCACCAGCCAGGTGAAGTCGACCGTCAGCCTGGTGGTGAAGGACCCGGTCCGCATCGAGAAGCGTGTCCTCGACGAGCTGCATAAAATCTTCGACGACACGGACAGCTTCTACTACAGCCCGAACTGTGATATTACGAACAATCTGCAGCGGCGCGGTGCCCCGCCGGACGACCGATTCTACTGGAACCGGCCGATGCTGGCGGAGCTGCTGCGGCTGACCGAGACGGAACCGGCGGCCGACGGGTGGGTCCTTCCGATCATACAGGGGTTCGTGCAGGTCGAGCAGTGCGTGATCGGCAACGAGTGCTTCACGCTCGCGCTTGTGTCGCGCCGCTCGCGCAACCGGGCCGGCACGCGCTACAAACGGCGCGGTGTCGACGAGCACGGCAACTGTGCGAACTACGTCGAGACGGAGCAGGTGCTGTCGCTGCGCCAGCATCAGATCGCGTTCACGCAGGTGCGCGGCTCGGTACCGGTGTACTGGAGCCAGCCGGGGTACAAGTATCGGCCACCGCCCCGGCTCGATCGGGACGAGCAGGAAACGCAGCAAGCGTTCGAGAAACACTTCGACGGCGAGCTCGCCATCTACCAGTCGATCTGCATCATCAATCTGGTCGAGCAGAGCGGCAAGGAGAAGGTTATAGGCGACGCCTACGCGAACCACGTGCTGAAGTACAACTCGGAGCGGCTGATTTACGTCACGTTCGACTTCCACGAGTACTGGTATGTTTGCCTCTTATTATTCCACCTTATCGCGCTCCACTCCCACGTTCTGTTTCGTTTTTTACATACAGAGGCTTTGTTTCGTTCTATCGATCGGGTTGATATAAAAAAGTATTATTCAAATTTATTTCAAAATTCCAAAAAAATTATATTGAAATATTTATATAAAGGAAAAAATAATGATACATTAACTTGTTGAATAATGTAAATGCGCTTAACTTGTTGAAAATGTTGGAAAAAAATTGAAAAACAATATAATTTATGCGCTGGAGCTAATATCCAAAATAGGAGGCAATGAAAATAAATATTTTTTTGCTTATTTTTTTTCTACCTCCCCAAACAGCCGTGGCATGCGGTTCGAGAACGTTTCCTCCCTGATCGAGTCGCTCGCCCCGGAGGCCGGTGCGATGGGGTTCCACTGGCGGGACAACAACGGTCCGATCTGCAACCAAAAGGGCGTGTTTCGTGTCAACTGCATGGACTGTCTCGATCGCACGAACGTGGTGCAGACGGCCATCGGGAAGGCGGTCCTGGAGTCGCAGCTGGTGAAGCTCGGTCTGGCCATGCCGTACTCGCAGTTGCCGGACGCGCTCAAAGCACCGTTCATGGTACTGTGGGCAAACAACGGTGACGTCATCAGCCGCCAGTACGCGGGCACGAACGCACTGAAGGTAAGCCCAGCCCGGGTGGGGCGCAATTGACGGGCTGAAACCGCTCAATAACCGCTTTGTTTGTAACCGCAGGGAGACTACACGCGCACGGGCGAGCGCAAAATTTCCGGCATCATGAAGGATGGCATGAACTCGGCGAATCGGTAAGTGGCGTTCACTGGTGGGAAGAGGCTTTCCATTCGTCTGACTCGTTTACACACTTTTCCGCAAAAACCAATAGAAACCGCGACACTGCTACCAAGCCCAAGAGTGCCCTCATTTTGTTAACGCCGCGCTTTTTGTTGTTTTTTTTCCTCGCTCCTTTGCTGAGATTGTACGCAACCGGACGTTCCTTTCACCAACCAGTGTGTTTTGTTTCTCTTCCCACTTTTTGCCTCCGGTTTCTCTCTCTCTCTCTCTCTTTTTTCTATCTTTTTCTCTTTCTCCTCTGCTCCGGTGCATCCACCGACATCCCCTCACCCACCCCGTACCACGCAGCTACTACATTCAGCACTTCGCCGACACGTTCCGGCAGAGTTGCATTGATTTGCTGCAGGGCCGGTTGAGCGCGGCCGACCGCATCCCCGAGGACGACGCGTGCGCGGCGTTGGCCGGCATTGCCGGCACGGTGCTGCAACCGGCGGGCTCGGCACCGCTCGCCTACCACAACTATGGCCAGATGGCGGCCGAGCATCTGCTGCTCGAGCATGTCGTCTTCCATGCTAGGTTGGCGCGCAGATCTTTTCCTTTCCGACTGGATAAACACACGCGGTGTTAGGTGTAGAAACAAGTGGATCCATTTGAAGTGTGTGTGTGTGTTTATGAATATTTTTAAACTTTCTAACACACGGGAGTCGGATTGAGAGATTATCTAATTCTAATGCAATTTTTGTAAACATTTTTTGCGATTTTATTTTAATACCCTTTTCATTTCATGTCCAGTTTTAGAACATTCATGTCAAGTTTGTACAGTACCACTTGCGGTTTGAGATTTCTGAATGATTTTAAATTGATTTTTTTTTGTTTTTATCTGTCATTTTAATTGCATGTTTTTGTTAGGCTGCTAGACTCTTGTAAGGTTTAAAACAAAACACATTAAGTAGGGTAACCAAATGTGTACTAACTGCTTACCGGTCATCTGTGTGATATTACTGGTCGAGCTAATTTGCTCTCTACACTTCAATCCTTCACCTCCGACGTACCTTTACCTAATTCTGCTACTACACCACCCTTTCAACGTCCTATCCTCTGACGTTTTCTTTTGTTTATTTTCTTCTAAATGTTGTATACTTGAAGCTACTACCTGGCCCGGTTTAAGGACACGTACCGCCAGGCGACGATCGACATGATGCTCGGCAACAACGTCTCGCCCGAGTCGGTGTCCGCGCTCGGTGGCAGCCAGACGGCCGCGACGGACGAAACGGACGCACTGGAGGGTGCGGAACACGCCCGGCTGCTGGTCGAGGACTGCCGGCGGTTGCTGCTTGGTACGGCCCAGCTGCCGGTCGGCGCGTGGGGCTTGATCGATGCCGATCCAAGGTAAGCGAGCGTAAAGGGGCAATCCCCATTTCGTAGTTTCGCAATCTCAAACGATAGATAAACCGAGCGCGTGTCCGACGTGCCCTAACCGGCTGTTTATCGGACAGAATGGCCTCGAACGATACGAAACTCTGTAGCCGATTGTTGCGTCTACATTTATGCCATCGATAGCGTTACCATGCGTTTTTTTTCTTTTTGCCCCGTGCGGCAGCAACACATTCCTTTGCGTAGTATTAACGGATGATTTTCTCCCTACCCCAAAGCGCCCGCATGTATGCAAACTGTTTTGTTTTTAGTAGTTTAGTACCTGCACCCAACGCAATCCACACTATTATTTTGAACGCGTTAATAAAGCCACTATTTATTGGTGATCGATATTCAGCACCGCACACGAAGTTCGTATTGTTTTTCGGGGCGTTGTTGTCAAATCAGAAGTAAACGTAAACAGTAATCGACTAAAGTGACGTTTTGCGAACTGTCATTTGTCACTCCGTACACTGCCGTTTCCCAATGGACGTTTCGTTTCGCACTCACTTTCCATTGCTTTCTGCTTGTGTTGGGAACGAAAACGAACCCGCCGGTCATCAGCACGGGCGATCCGAGCGAAACGGAGGTGGACACGATCCTGATACTGACCGACGACTGCTACATCGTCGCCGAGTACGACTCGCACCTGGACAAAATCGTGCGGTTCGAGAACGTACCGCTCGCGGCCATCACGCTGATCGAGCTGGGGCTGTTCCAGCACAACAAGATGTTCCAGGGGCCGGCGCCGGCCCATCTCTGCATCCGCCTCAACTACGCGGTCGACGGTGTGGACGGCTACTTTCACATGTTCCGCTCGCCGAACATACGCTTCTTCAACAACGTCGCGGTGGTGATCCGCAAGACGGAGGAGATCACCGAGTCGCTGACCGCCATCGTCGACCTGTTCCGGATCGCGCTCCAGAACGTCGGCCGGACGGAGGTCGCGTTCCAGTGCGGGGGAAGCTTGCAGCGGCGCAAGAGCCGCACGCTGCTGTCGGTACCGGCCGGCATACCGCGCAACCTGTCCGAGTCGCAGCTGGTCCAGATGGGCTCGAAAGCGTTCAGCAACATGGCGGGTCAGTTCTCGAAGATTGGCCAGTCGCTGAACGCGTCCAAGATCGGGCGCGGCACGAAGTCGGCCGGCAGTGGTGGCAGGAAGGATGATGCGCACCCGGACGTGGCCGGTGGCAGGTCGGATCGAACCGCAACCGTTGGTCCCAGTGGCAGTGGTGGAGGAGGGTTGCGCACCAGGGACGGAAAGCTGGAACGTTCTAGCTCGGAGTCGGTGGAGGCTGAAACGACCAGCATCTACGAGCCGGAGGAGTTGGTCGAGCAGAACCCACTGTACAACGAGAGCGTCTTTCTGCCGTCGGTCGGCATCGTGATGGGCGAGGTGGCGACGGACGAGGTCGGCACGGCGTCCAGCAACGTTCTCGCGGAAAAAGACAGCATCGCCAAGATGTCGTCCGACCTGTCGACGATGTCCATTTCGTCCGTCACCGATCACATCAACATGCCAGTCGGGATGCTGGAGTGCGCCTCGCCGATACGCGTCAGCAGCCCCACGCCGGAAATCTTTATCGACGGTGGGGTGGGCGATGTGGCCGCGGGCGGCTCCCAACGGCCGGGGCGCAACATGAGCCTTAACCTGCAAGCCCCGGGCAGCGCCGGTACCGGCGGTGAGAACGCGCTCCGCCAGCTGAAGAAACTCACCAGCCCGCTATCCAACATTGGCAAGGGTTTGCAAACACTCGGCGCTAATCTCGACCCGCGGAAGATTGCGGTGAAGGTAAGGGCCATGCCAGAGGGAGATGCAGAAGGAGCTTTGGCTTGCAATAATAACTCATCTCACTCTCTTTGTCCTCTTCTGCAGAGTCCGGTCGCACCCGTGAGAAGCACCAGCGCCGCGTTGGCGGAGATCAAACAGCTCGAAGACAGATGGGAGAAGGCGAGCTGCCGAACGAAGCTGATCGCGCTGTAAGGCTGCAGGCATCAGGCGCCCTCCGGCATTCGACGTAATCAATTTGTTGTCTTCTTCGTTCGCTTTACAACCTACGTAGTCATATCCGTTCCCTTGTTACGGGCTTGCTAGATTTATTTATGCCACCAGCAGCGGGAAATTCGGTACCGGGTCTGTTGTGTGACAACAAGCCCCTAGAAAGTAGAAAGTAGCCCCGGCAACTAAAGTTGATCTCTTTTATAGGGCTAAAGTCGATCTCTTCGATCTCTTCTGCGAATTGCACACTTTTTGAGGTTAAGAATGCTTTCGGCATGGCGGTATTGAATGCCATCCCAACCATAAGTATACGGCTGGAGGCTTAATTTGAAAATTGAAAATTGGTGACACATTAGCCGGGGTTTTGACAGACCAGAACACATTCGGCCCATATCCTTTGTATGGATGTTGCCCAGCTCCGAGCTTCTCATGGCTCGTGCTAGCGTGATGCACCTGATACGATCCTGTTCGCGTCCAAAAATGGACCAGACAGTAGCTGAAGTGTTTTAAGAATGCTCCTCGGTGGCATTTGAACTGGCTCCGGACGAGCCAGCTCTCGCAACAGTATTCCCGTAACGCGGTTTGCACACTGTCCTGATGCACAAAAACACCTGGGAAAGGAAGTGCTCGCAGTTTCCGCTTCAGCTCCAGCTCCCAAAGCGGTGCGGTGGAACGGAAGCGTAACGCCTTTTTCGATTTTCCTTTAACGAATATTTTAGCGCAAAAAAAGGTAAAAACAAACAAACAAACAAAAAAAAGATCACACAGAGTGCAACGAACGATACGCAGAGCTTGCCTCGGGCCACACGTTATATTATAGGAATTTACAGTAAACGAGGAAACGACGGTGAGAGTAGGGAGTAACGCTTCTATATTCAATATTCGGCAGTATTGTTATTTATCACTTAGTCAAAGTTCAGCCAAGTTCTAATCGTAACACGTAACAAACACATACAAACACACACACGCAAACAATCGATGCGACGAGGGAGAGGCACGTAATTCAATTGAAACGTAACCAAAAAAAAAAAGCTAAACAAAACAAGATGGCGATTGTAGTGGAACCGTAAATAAAACCAAAGTCAATTATGTATAGTTATACACAGGGTGTACGACGGACGGATGGATGTGGATGATGAAGCGGACGGGTTGAACCTGTGTTGAACTCTTTGGTTCTCGCGGGAGGCTCCGATAGTGATTTGCCAGGCAGTAAATCTCGACTATCGTAGACGTTGCAGACCTAGGCCGCTCGTTACTTGACAGTTTTCATTAGGTGTACATGGGATTGTGGCACTCGCCAATGTTGGTCGACGTTCATGGCAACATGCCCCGTGTGTGCGGCAGAGGGAACACAGGAAACATTCCAATTATCAAGTCGCGTGGCAGTAGTGGTAGTAGTAGCGCTGGTGCTAGAGACAGAAACCAAACCGTAGACGTTTACATCCGGTAGCTGCTTGCGTCAAGATAGAATGAAACGTCGCGCTTCGTGACTGACGCATGCGTCAGTCCAAGGGTAGTGGAAATCATACGCTCTACGACTCGACTCGGGAGAATACGCGTAGTGTTGTGTACAACGGTCTTTTCGTTCGCATCGTTGCGTTACCTTGTAGTGCTTTCCTGCCTGCGTTACGCCCGACACGCTTCGGTTCGATTCCACACTTGCGTTACGTTTGTGTCTACCTCTCCGGTGTCCTCCGCGCCGCTGCTGCCCACGCTACGCGTTACGTATATTGCTCGCGAAGCGCTATTGCTTCTAGTAGTTAGTACCATAGTGAGGTTAGGTTCCGATGTGTGTGTATGTTATCAAGCCGCAGTTACCGCAAAGTGCAGCCGTATTAGTACCCCGTACGTATTATTCGCCTTTCGCCAAGTCGCTTATTATTAATCGCCCGTTTTCGTAGGAGAGAAACACACACACACACACACTACGAACGCTTAGAGCCTAATCGAAGCAAGAGATCGCGATCGGGTTGAGCTTTCGTGGAATATGGCGCGTGCGTGTGCTGCCTATCGATTTTATTCACACCTTATATTGAACAGCTTGTTCCCTTCCCTTGCGACACAGACACACACGTTCAGCTAGAAGTTACTGTAGACGGCTGTGTGCGTGGGAGGAGGGACGACTAGGTGAGCTAATTACACGTGACAAGTACAAGTTATCAGTTGCAATGCGAACAAATAAACGTTTTGCTTACAATACGCCGATCGCGTTGGAGTTTTTACGAAGTGCACGAGAAAAAAAAAGCCACAGTAATTTACGCCGCAAAGTATGCAACCCGCACGGTCAGCTACTATTTAGCGTACGAAAAAGCAACCGAAATCTGTCCTGCATTGATGACCGGCCCGTTACGGCTCTCCGATAACCGTTTTTCCCATCCATGAAATAACCATTACGGTGCAGGTCCTCGTCTTTCGTCATGGCACAGCTGCACTCTCATTCCCATTAGCTACAACGAAACGCCACTCAAGAAAAGGGTTCACCTATTTGCCAATATCCTCCCTATTTGTGGCTGCATTCCAAGGCGTTTGTTTTTTTTTCTGTCCAATCTTACCTCTGCATTTTATCGTTTTTTCTTGTTTTTATGTGCTGTCCCTCTTTCTCTCTCTCTCTCTCTCGCTCCCTCTCACTATTTACCGCACAAAATCTCAACCTAATCCCACGCCCTCGGAAGCCATTCCCTGCTAAACAGAAGCGCCGCCACGATTTAATCGAACAGCAGGGAGTCGGTGTCATTCTTGTTTAAATGGCAGATAAAATCGTTGCCGTCTCTTTATCAACTTCGCTGGAGCGTGCGCTCGGTATCGTTCCTCTTCTTTTTTTTTTCGGTACGTTTTGTTTGTTTGCTTCGCTTTATTTGTGATGTAAATTACGTGCACTTCGAGGAGGGTTGCACGCTCTGGATGCGATATCGGAGTATGTTAGCGACGGCACCGACCACGCTTATTTGCCCTTCGGTTGGATATCAATCCTTGAGCAAAATTTCCAGGATGGGCAAATAATGAGTTAATAATACGTTCATAAAGCGTTTTTCACGGCAAAAGAAATACGCAAAATGCCTTATTAATGACTTATTAATGAACGATTAATTTATCGTGTTTCATACATGTTCCGACATGGAACGTCGAATTAATCATCTTTTAATCATCCAATAAATGTGAACGTCAAATTTTAAGATTCCGATTATTTTTGAAAAATATATGTTATGCTTATTTTGCACGTAAATAGTGGAGGGATTTTTAGATGTTATCCTCCGGTGTTCGAAACACTGTATAAGGATTTTTGTATTGTTTTGAAAAAAAAAAAATAAAAAAATTACTTGCATTTACTTTCACTATGCAATTAAATAGATCTTTAGGTTTGTTACTTATTTTAAACTAAAAAGTTAAAATGTGTCTTATAATGCACTATAATTGACATTTTAACAAACATCTCCCAACTATCTCTCAGAAAATGCTAATAAGCGCGCATACAGTAAAATAATTTATAAAAAAAACACCTCCAGCGTGTCTTCCGAATCATCGTAACTTCCTAAACATATAAAAAAAAAACACAATCCAAAATTAAATGGCCTCCTGCTCCGGCTGGCGCCTGTAAAGTGCGCTACGGAACGGGCAAATCCTCGATAATCAGAGTTTAAGGGGTTCAACAGCGGAACCGGCCGTGGTGGTGAAGCAAAGGAAGAAAAAATCGCACAACCGAAAGAAGCAATGCTTGAATTAACATCCGGTCAAAGTTGAGCCGTCAAGAAACCCGATCGACTGTAGCCGTCTTAAAACCATAAACAAAGCGGAATAAAAGTAAAAAACGAAAACATTCTAAGGGGTCATCCGCTCGGCTCGAAGCGCTCTTGGATGGGACGTGTGTACGTGTGTCCGTCTCTTGCACACTCAAACAGACGTAAGCCTGCGATACGCCGTGCGGAGAACGCTCCGGGTAGGCACCGAAGGGAACGGACAGATTTGGCGAAGCGGTTTTAGTCCACGACGACAAACGACGAAAGTATAATAACAAATTGGATTTGTAAGGAGCCTAGGCTCTTTTATTTTTCTCTCTCTCTTTCCCTCGCTTTCTTTCTCTTTCTCTCTCTCACACACACTTGCAGGCCCCCGTGCGTGTTCCCATCCCAGCCTTCCGTCCACACGGGGGTGTGTGCGTGTGAATGTGTGAAGGATGACAATCTACAGCAATTTGATTGTGATTTCATTTTGAGATACCCTCCGCCCGATGGCCCGGGAAAAGGGGGCGAGGAGGAAGCCGTCGCGGGACGTAAGCGATTCACCAAACCGGGTAGGGGCACGCGACACGAGCGAGATGGTACAGGATAGGATGCCCCGGAAATGGCAAAAAGGAAGGAACATCACTTCGCCCAAGCAAACGAAGCAAAAGAGAGAGAGAGAGAGAGAGAGAGAGAGAAAAAAACGACTATGGGCGAAAAAAAAACCCTAGAGAAATGGTGTGAGATTAATTTTCCGGACGACTTAACTTTTTTATTCCGCTACCAGTGCCCCCTGATATCGTCGCTCGCAAAGCGCCCAGAGGTTACCGAGGTTCCGTCGCGCGTAAGCCTCCTGCACTCCGATCGGCCGGAACGGATGGGTATGGGTGCGGTAGCATTTAAATGGATGTGGGAATGGATTGGCTTGCCGTGGGCACTTTGGCAGACGATGCGACCATCGGGAGCGGGCTGCGACGCGCTGAACGAGGGATGCCGGACAGACCGGCCGGGTCGAGTTCCGCAACTCGGTCCGGACCGCTCGACCGCAACGCTTTCTTCCGATGTTTCAATTTTCGGTCCAATTTTCCGACGCTCCCGACTCGTTGGCGCACCGGGAACGCTGTCTGGCCGCGCTGACCGCAACCGGAAAATGTAGGTGACGACGATGTAAGCGGACGACCGGTGGTGAACATGGCCCTTACGACTTACCTTTTGTCCTTAACGACGTGCGATGTGTTGGCAATGCGGTGCGTGAGGTACCATTGCGACAATGGGCCATCGGAAACGGGGTTGTGGAAGGGTATTTGTAGGACTCTGGATCGCCTGGAATAAACCTTAAAACCTAACCTAGCAGACCAACAAGGATGTCCGAGTATTAACATCGAGATACCCGTCCAGCTAGCTTTGAAGTTTGTCTTCCCACGCGTACTCAGTGAAACTCATTTATAAATACTGACAAATGCAACGTTGGAGTGATTGCTAATATCTAGTCATTGTAAACTGCGTTTCGAATAAACGTCTAAGATATTACGCGTTGCATTACAGATTGCTGTCAAACTAACCTCAAAATGTCTAATATTACGTTGTCTACAATGATTTTGAAGGTTATCTAACTTAGCATAATCTTCGTGTTAAGATGGCCATTTTGTTTAGACCACATCCGAAACGGGAACCTGGGTAATACGCTGGTGATTGTGTTAGTTTCTGTTCCCTCGCTACAAGTATCGGGTATTTTCCGATAAAAAATTTTCAAACCGTTCAAATTTCGGTCCCAATTTTTAAGGTTATGTGGAGTTGGTCAAAAAAAAAAAATTAAAAACATCCTCACACCCACATACTTTGAGCCGCCGTTTGAACAAAGGCCTGTGTGTCTATAATCCGTTCCGTATTCATCTTTTATTTATCATTTACTGTGCGCACGCACACAAACACGCACCCGCACGGAAATAAGGCCGTCGACATCGGCAGAGGACGCAGCAGCGGTGATCAGTGCGTATAATTAGTGCAGCAGGTGGACAAAGATGGGCCGTGCCGGCCGGAGGTGATATCGGGTGGCTTTACAGCAGAGCGCGTCCGTAAATTCGCTAATTTTCCTCGCAAATGATGTATTGATAATCGGTACCTCAAATATTTATCCGTTAATTACCAATCATTCGCGTCGGTTGGCGTCACGGGGAGAGAGCGAGAGAGGGGCAGAGTGAAAGGCCCCGAGGCCTGGAGCGTCTGCCAATATGACGCACTCAAACACCTATAGTTGAGGTGGAGGTGTGTTTGAGAGTAGGCAGTGTGTGTATCGCATTTACGTACGAAAGAGAGAGAGAGAGCGGTAGAGCACGTCAAGCACCGACCAGCAGTTACAAAACTGACGCACTTGTTAATCCGGAGAAGCTATTGAAGAGACCCGCTCCACTCGGTGCGGAGTTCGAAGAGCAAGCAGGTTCGGCGTGGATGGGAGCGTTCTTAACTGTGAGATAGGCTCGAAGCCCAATTATCAGTTCATTTCCATCACCCACGTCATTAAAATCTCCACTGGAGGGAGGCTATTAATATCGCTCAGGTAAGCTTTCGTTTCCGGCTACGCTTAGAATCAATCAATGGCGGACGGGACGTCTCCTCGCCGGTCTCCCCACTAGACAATCATGCGAATTTAATTAATCGTACGCTCATGCAACTGCAGGCAGGCTGCAGGCCGTTTCCGCACCGAGGCACCACGAGGCGGACGCAAAAGGGGGCCTCGCAAATTGAGATGTCACTGACGCGAACGGCAAAGTCAGTCCCATTGAACGCGTGCGGCGCCCGGACGGAAATTCAATCCGTCACGCTCGAACAGTTTTTCTCGGACCGGTGGAAGACGCCCCGCCGGCAACCCCTGTCGCCATCCGGCAGCGGCCGATTCGTGCTGCAGTTTAGCCGGTTTCGCTACGCCGGCGTTTGCACGCGCGACAAGCGTGAACTGTGAACTACGCCGTTGCCAACTACTTCCATTCTATTGCGCGTACGGCGGGGATCCGATTGCTGCACTAATCGGTCGGCTGATCTCTTTATTGCGTGCGATTCGTCACACCCGTCGCGGTGCCTGGTGCCGGGAATGGCAGGTCTATCGGGGCGTGCAGAATGGCTGTAAACTACTGCGGCTAGGCGATTGGTTGGGTCGGGACCGATTATACGCGCCGTTGTTACGGAAGCGCCTGGACCGGACGAATACTAGCATATGGGCAGAACTACTCTCCAGGGTTAATGGATGTAAAAGGCACCGCGATATCCCGTCGCCGGTACGGATTCTTCCAAAAGTAGTACCTGTTTTAGACCATTCGCTTGAAGAACTCGCTTTCCTCCGGACATACCTACCATATCTCGGCGCTTGGAGTGGATTGTTCGGCCCACTGGACGTGAAAAGCAAACCCAACACCACAGATGGTGACACCGTATACATCCTTCCTAGTGTCCTTACTTCATCCGTGGGCGTCTTTATGACTTTCGCCGCAAAAGCGTGCTTTTTTTTTGTTGCTCGTTTGCACACGTGTGCATGTGATAAAATGGAGAAAAAATTATACCACTCCGGGAAAGGGATGAGTCGTGTAAACATAATATCCTAGCGAACGAGCGTGCACCCGAAACCAACCAGCCGGCTGGCGCGGGCTCCTGGGGTGCGGTGCCTTGCGGTGGGACGATGATAATAAGACGCCCGGGCGAGCGGGCGCTAGGAGCCGCGTCCCCGGCCCGTCCCCGGGTGCACCAGGAAAATAAATTATTTTCAAATAATCGAATCGAATCAATCTTTCGGGTGATTGATTACCATTTCCGCACCGTCCGGGCGGCTGGCCGATCTGGCGAGCCCCACGCCGCGGAGGATTGGAGTTGAAGTGCCATCAAAGCCCCATCTGCCACGATTGATGCGAGCCTGGCGCTGGGCGGTGGTAAATAAAATTGATTCTCCGCCGTGTCAACAAATCCCGCTCGCACCGCGCGTCGGCAAATAAACGCCGTTTTTGGTCCTTCGAACCGGACGGTGCGAACAGGGCGGGGAGTGTCACTCGTTCCCGACGCGCGCGTTTAGAGTGCGGTGTCCACTACAAATGCTGATCAGTGTCGCCCGTACCCGGGAGCCCTAAACGGACGCACGCACCTGTTACTTGCGAAACGGGGGACCACGCGAATAAGACATGTTCGGGTTTTTTTTTATTTTTTTTTTTGCAAACAACAACACCGCCGCATGTTTCGCAATTCACGCGCAACCAGTGCGTTTGTTTGCGGTTTGCGGTGGAACCGCCGCATGGCGGATACGATTTCTCCAGGGCATTCGGTGGTCAAATCAAATTATCACCGGAATACTCCCCTGGCGGGGCATGATTTGCGATGATTTGTTTGCGCTCCATTTCGGTCAAATAACTTTTCATTTTTAGACAGATTGGAATAAGGGGTTTTTTTCTTCTGTTGGTGTGTGCTTCGTTTTCGCGATGCTCTTCGTCCCGTGTCAAGTGCAAACATTGCGTCCACAGGACGTAAAGGAGATGCAGGAAACATGTGCAACCAGTGCGGTGCTGCTGCTAGTGCGACACCAGAATAGTCATTCCCGAAGAAGTTACACCCTAACTATTTCTATTTATGACGCCTTTCCATCGGTTCCTGCCGGGCGGTGCTGCCATCACACAAACTGACACCGTCGGGCGGGTGTGTGAAGCAAAACAAACACATGAAAAAAAAAGACTTCCCCGTAGCCCCACGGCTTCCCATCAAATCTTATCGTGCAGCTCGGGCTAGTGCAGCAGAAGCACGACTGGACAGTGCGAGAAAAATCAAGGAACAAATTTATATGCATGTTTATTACATCGTACGATCACATGGAACGGCCCACAATGGTCATTCGCTTCCGTATGGCCCAGACAACGCCGTTCACGCTGTGTCCTAAGACTTAGATTAGCAGGAATCATATATTCACAAAAAAACAACAACAACGATAAAAGTAAAATTCTAGCAGTGTCAGTGGCGATGAAACGAAATTAACTACACCGCAAGGTAACTACGATCGCGGCCATCAATAACCTTGTTAGTGGATATGCGGTCCATTCGACTGGGCAGGAGGACTCACATGAACTCGTTCCGCTGTTTCGTACATTTTTTGGCTTGAATAAGTAAAACCTGGTTGGCCGAAGCTAGCAATTGTAAGCGAAAATGCGGAATGTTATTAGTTTAGCAACTTTGTTATTTTTTTGTTTTACTCATAGTGATTTGTTTGGATCTGAGTGAAAAAAGGTTTTTACTCGCTTTTAATTATAAAGTAGTAGAAAGTAAACACGTATCCGAAAGTAAAATTTGACAATTAGTATAGCAAGATGTCAAAAAGCGGGTTTCTTTTAGCTAAATTTTCCAGCGAATAGAAACCGTGCACGCTCACTGCGTTATATCGATTCGAGCAGTCCGTGAAGATGGGTTTGTAATCTTATCATATCAAACAATTTGTTGCTTTCCTTCTGTCACCGCTCGCTCTCTCTCTCTCTCTCGCTCTGTCCCTCTGTGGGATGCAATAAACTACACGTCGGCGGCGGTGTCAGATGGTGATCGAATCGATAAACGTCAAACGTCGGGTTCGAGCGGTTGATCCGTTTCCATTTGCTCCTTTGTTGTGAACAATAACAAACTTTTCTCGCGTCCCGGTGCCAGATGTAATCGGAGGTGTTATTCCGAAGACCAAAATCGCACCAAGAAATGAGCGCAAACCGTCCGCACGTCTTCCGCAAATCTGCCCACTTTACTACCTTCGCCTGTGTGTGTGTGTGAGTGTTTTTTTCTCTCTCTACCGTTCCGGGTTTTTTTCAGTGAGGAGTGCGTTTTTTTCCAACCTCCTGAAGCAAAACATTGTTTTCTCCGGTCGTTCCTTTTCCGGCTGCTTGGGGCTACGTTTTTGCTTCGCATTTTGTACCCGTTCTCTTGAGGAGGGGGGGGGGGGGGGGGGGGTGTGGTAGAAAGTATGACGAGAGGCGACGATGTGTGCGACAGAGCCAGGAGAAACCGTACCCTTGCCGGTCTGCCACGGCCCGCCACACTAATGTGAGAATGTATGTTTATTCGATTTCCATTTTAAAGCCCATTGCACATGATACCGTTCCCATGCATTACTTACTTATGTATGAATTATTTTTTATTTTAGAATTTTAATTCCTTTCCCGTCAGCAGCAGCAGCAGCACCGCCACACAGCCGCGGGAGTGTGACTGTGGGTGGGCGAGTTTTGTTCCTTGAGCGATCCGCAGTCTGGCAGTCCGGAAACGACGACGACCGGCTAAAGAAGGACACCGTCAATTCCTCGCCAGCCCGGGTGGGAAGGGATCGGTGAGCATCGGGAGCGGTAGTAGTTCATCTCCTCTCGAGTGACGGCACATGGGAACCGAAGTCATGTTGGGATGGGGAGGGGAAATGTCGTGCACTTACTGTAGCGCCCGACGTGGTTTGGGGTGGTGTGGGTGCTGAAGAATTAGCAAAAATACCATAAAAAAAAGGAATCCCACCACCGCCCGAGCTAATTCTATCTCTCCGACCTTCCCTTCTGCGTCACGCACACATGCACTAAAAATAAATCGGTAAAACATAGAGCGATAACAAATGAATAAATAATCGCCAAGCAGCTATCATTAAGTGAGCCCTTTCCTGTGCACTGCGAACCCGGCAAAAAAAGGGGTTAATGGTGGCGTGTGGGCTGCATGGGAAGAGTTTTGCCATAAAAGGGATGACGGGGTTGATCGACTTTGTGTATTATCCGCAGTGTGTCATTGTGGATCGGTTAGCGGGTTGCTTTGGAACTGGATTCGCGAGAGCGTTAGTGTTTGATTTATGTTTTTTTTGTTTCATAGGAAAATTTGCTATAAAAGGAATATAGCATAATTCCTTTTATAGCAAATTTCCCTATGAAACAAAAAAATAGTAATGGGGTTTAAAACGTAGTACACTTTGGTGTCAAATATCATTGCAAAATTGAAAAATAATATTTTGAAACTGTATGGATGAAAAATGGTGAAATTAGATTTTTATAGCAAATAGTATATAGTAGCAAATTATATGTTTCTAAAATGATAATTTGCATAAAAATAAAAAATAATTATGGTAAAAAACACAAGTATATTGCATAACAACTATTTGATTGCAAACAATGTACGAATTTAAAATAATCTTTTGCATAATCACTATCCAATTGGATGAATTCCACTTTCCCATCCACGTCCAGCGCGCATTAAAAGTACCATCGTGCAGAAAAATGTCAATCAAACTGCGATTGCTGTCGACTTTGATTCAAAGATTACTGGTAATCGTTTTCGTCGTTTGCCAACAGGCGGGGAACCCCTTCGCGGCGGGAACCCTAAGACCATTTTCCACCGCGAGCTTAACTAGGGCGCCCGCTAATAATGATTCCATTATTACCGCTGATTGGCTTGTCAATTTTCCGACCCTCAAAAAAATGGTATTATTTTGATAAATTTACATTCAACAGCGTATCCGATGTGCGAACTAATTTGATTGATATTCGCATCGGCCGTGCGTCGAAGTGTCGAGGGCGGTGCGTGCGAAAGTGCAGATAAAGTGCCCGGTGCGGCGAAACAATGGCCGAAGCGGGCGGCTGCCGCTCGCTACAAATGGACAAACATCGAGAAAAAGCGACAACAAAAGCGGCCAAGCCCCGGGTGCCACAAGACACGGCACCCAAAACATCGCACACGTGCCGCCTCGTTCCGGCGGATGAGCGCGCGCTCCGTAACGCTACCGGAACGCTCGCGTGCGGCCTACATTCAGGCGCGGGCACCTCTCTATCCGCTGGTGTCAGCGCTTTTATGACCGGCTCTATTAGGTCGACAATTGCGGCAAACTGTAAAATTTGTTGCGGACGCTTCATCGCCAAGGGTTAATGTGTGGGACCCACCGCAAAGGCACGTGCCCGCTTTCATGGTTCATTTTGTGCCGCTTTCATGCAAGACGGTATGCGTAAGTGAGTGTACATGAGTGTGTGTGTGTGTGGAGAAAGAAGAGAGACAGCGAGCCAAATTTCCCGAACAAATTGACAGTGAACGGTTTCATTGTGCATTTTAATTGTATGCTATAAAATGCAAGAATCACCGAATTATGTTTTAAATATTTCCGCCATTTTGCTCAATTTCACCGGTCTGGTACCGCTTGTTATATAACAATTCGTCTCATCGTATGGCATCGGAACTTACTATTAATTTAGTGAAGTAAAGTATAGTACAAGTGCTACTAGTATAGTGAAAGACGTATATTTTTAGGCGGTTGTTAGATTTTATCGCCTAAAATTATGCAATGTTTTAAAAATAGTTTTTTAATAAACGTGTCTTAAATTCTTTGTATAGTCAAAAGTTTTGTTTTTTCAACAAAAAATAGTAGCGCCCAATTATTGAACGATCTCTATAGGTATTGTGAAAACATTGATTATTTTGACAAATTTGGTCCTACGAAATTTGCTTTTGTTCTTGTTTTGTTTATACTTATCTTATTATGCCTTTTTTTAAATTGTATTCGAATGAAGGAATTTTATTCAGTTTATTGAAGGAGAACACTCACCAAATATGACATCTTAAAATAGTTAAACTGGAGCTGAAATCAAGCAAAATTATGCGTCGAAATGTATAAAGATGTTTTCGATATTTTATTTATTCCTTATATTTTTCTTGATAAGGAACAAACGCACTCATGATTACTGGAAAGGATGTTAAAAAATATATAACCGTTTGAAGCACGTTTCAGTAAAAAAAATAATTGTATAAATACATGAAATTATTAGTCAGTTAAATCATAAAAAAATCGACTAAGTAGTGCACAGAGAATATAGCACTGCCTACATTTAGGCGTCCAAAACAGGGCTCGGTGGCGCTTACGCTCGCCACTCATAGTTAACGCAGTCAACAGCTTGTAATTAAATCACAATTTCCAATGATAACACCGGCAGCCGCCCGAGCAGCTGCCACACACGCTCGGGAAGGGCGACGCAGGTTCTAATATGCAGCTCAAGGCCCTCCGTTCGGCTTCTTGATTCCGGGCGCTGGCTGAGTGTGAGTGTTTCCCCTCGCGTTCTCCGGGGTTTGTTCGGCCGGTTCCTGTTCCCTCCGACTCGTTCGTTCGTAGCTTTTCCCCCTTCAACCGTTGCCGGCTGTCCCAAAGATGGTTTGGGCTGATTATTTGAGCGCGTGTGTTTACACATCTATATCATATTCATTAAATTACAACAATCACGACCGGATCTATTGAGACTGGTGTGAGAAGAAAACAGGGAGTAACAACAGCAGCAGCAGCAAAAAAACAGATAGTCAACCTGTGTTTGAGCCGGGCCCTGCCAGGCCGGTTTGCTGGACCAGGACAGCCCTAGGAATCTCCTGTGCCTGTGGAGACCGGAGGCCGGAGGCAACAAAATAGGTAAGGTGCACCGGAGCAGCGCTTGGAGCGTTAGTTAAAGTGATTGGATTTTTGTTTAGTAACGTGTGGCATTTGCTGCGGTTGCGTGCGGTGTTGCGGTTTTGCCTACGTCCGAAGTGTAAATAATTGTCGAACGCTTGTTTAAATTGATCATCTGTCTTTATTAAAATGCTATTCAATGCTGCTGCCAGGGGTGCCGGCTGGCTGGATTGAGAGTTGCAGTTTTCGATGGAACGTACCGTACTGAGGTCTCGTTCCACTGGCGATACGATAAAATATCTAGTGAGCGAGGAACGTACTGGGTTGCTCTTTAACGCTCTGCTGTAAATAGAAACAAAGAAAGCGAATTGAAAACAGATAATTTTTTATATATTTCATTTATTTTGTATCGATACAATGTAAAAATGATAAGAAATTAAATATTTCAGATAAACATAACCAAAAAAATGAAATAAATTAAAAATATAAGACAAATGGTTTCAAACTAAAGAAGCAAAAAACAAAAAAAATATAAAACTACAATGAAAACATAAGGAATTAAAAAAATGGTTATAT
>JXWZ01013003.1:0-18432 GCA_000956215.1 Anopheles farauti No. 4
CACGACACATTTGCCGCCATCGACTACAACATTGGCTCCAGAATCCGGCACGACACAGTTTCCGCCATGGACTACAACGTTGACTCCAGAGTCGAATGTGACGCCCGAATCAACAACACCTGAGTCCTCCGCTAATCCCAACTGTCCACCATCCGGAGCCCACCAACCGAACTACTGGCCAAACGAGCACGACTGCTCCCGGTATAGGGGCTGCCTCGAGGGCTGCACGCAGGAGTTCAAGTGCCCGCCCGGTTTGTACTGGAACGATCGCCAGAAGCAGTGCGATAGTTACACAAAAGCGGACTGCTCGTGTCCCCTTATCCCACCGGCGCCAAGTGTATGAGCAAACCGCATAGGCTGGCATAATCTTTGCTGAATCTTGCACGAAATATCCAAACCGATGTAAATCGAGTCGCAAATTCTTTTGTGATGTATATCTTTCGTTACATAATGATGCAGGTAGAATTAGTTTCACAAGAATTATAGTTAGACTATTCCACATCCACGTTACGGCGGGATGTGGGTCGCGATAAGACGAACAATCCACTTAATAAAAGAAAAGCAGGGTCGATGGTGGAAAGTTACTTGCGTTGCTGTTCACACATTACTAACGTAGAATCACAAAACTCTATTGCAATTCGTTTAAAAATAGGTCAACCTATTTCGCAATGTCTCCCATCTTGAAAATGTATTTACACAGGGTTGATCGAAAATAAAAAAACAAAAAAAAAACTTTCACCACAAACAAACCATCGCGCGATACGATCGCATATCAGTACGTAAGTTCCTGCCCTTTTGCGGTTTCAATGGTTTGTGGTCAAGGCCCGGCAGGAGAGTTTACACTTTCAATATAGGCGGCAAAGAAGATAAGAACGCCCGAACGCCGAGTGGAGATGTGGGTATGGTGGAGGTATTGTGGTGCTGACCACTTCTCACTGAGCTAGCAAATTGTTCGCAACGGTAGGTAAAATTCGATCGCGCTTTATTGCGAATTTGTCGTCGTGACGTACGGTTTAACCCATCCAAGACTGCAACCGATCCCATAGGCTGGTGGAGTCCTCCGGCAGCGTCGGTGCGGATGGCACCCGTGCACAGCATGTGTAGGGCACGGGTGGACCGCACTGCTTGGCGGCATTATTCCACACCAGCTGCTCGGGGCAGTACAGCTCCACCACCTGCCCATCGACGCACTGGTAGTACTTGGAGCAGTTGGACTCATCGGCCCAAAGTTTGATCTCCGGTCCCGACGGACAGCGTGGATCCAGTTCCGGTACGACCGAGGCGTCCGTTGGTGCGTCGGGTACGATCGGATCCGCCGGAAGTGCACCACCGTCCTCCGACACACACGCTACCCGCCCTGCTTGATCGCAGTGCTGCGTTTGCGGGTTGAACCGGAGTCCCTTCTCGCACACGTACTCGTACGCATCCTCACAGACACACTCGTAGTAGCGGGAGCAGTCGGTGTCGTGTGCGAAGAACACGGGCGCTTCGTAACCGGCACACATCCAATGGTTTGGCACGACCGACAGCCAGTTCGGGGCACTAGCACGGGAATCGGCTTGGGCCGCCGTTAGCGATGTGCCCGAGGACAGAGCAAGCAGAGCAAAACCGATGACTGCTGGAAAAGGATACGAATGGATGCGTTACTAACTGATCGATACCCAAAGACCAGATCACTTACAAAGCATGATGCTGCAAATTAGGTTTGGGAGGACCTATTTCCGATCGAAATATCTTCCGTTTATGTTCTTTGCAAGCGGTTCGACCGCATGCTTTATATGACAACTGATTTCATCCGGATAAGTGGTTCGGCAGCGGGGACTGGCACTCATCATCCGCAATTAGGATCATAAGTTCGATGGGGATTACGGACATCAAAGCCACCCGAAACACGCGCCGGCAATTGACGAGCACGCGATTACTCTCCGGTAGTGCGCTCTTAAGACGCACGGGTGTCATCTTGATTGGCACACTAAAAGAGCTCGCTTATAAATAACGTCCGACGGAAATCGAAACCAAACACTTGCTTCCTAAACAGTCTAGCTATCGTTCAGCATCAAGCCGAAGACCATGTCAGGTAACGTTAATCGGGGGAACATTGTAACGAAGGGATCTTTTTAAAGCTTACTCTTTCTTCATTCAAGGTTGGCCTATAATAACGCTTCTCGCGCTGGTGACCCTCACCACCGCGTACGATCTCCGGTCGGAGTCATGCAACCGATGCGGATATCGCACCGGAAACCAGATCCAGTCCCATGCGCACTGTGCGACACCGAATGCCTCCGGCGGACCGAAATACTTCCGCGATCGGCGCGACTGCGGCAAGTTCTACGAGTGCAACCGTGGAACGGCGTACGAGTTCATCTGCTCGGAAGGGCTTGCATTCGACGAGCGCACGAAAGTTTGTGAACCTGCGTCCCGTGTCCGCTGTGAACAGGATGGGGAGGATCGGGGAAAGCACAGTTCGGGCACGTCGGCACCAGCACTAGCTAGACCCCAGTACGTCGGAGGCTACGAAGAACCTCGCGCGAGTGGAGCAGGCCAAAACCGAACGGCATCGGCTAGACCTCAGTACGTCGGAGGCTACGAAGAACCCCGCACGAGTGGAGCGGGCCAAAATCGAACGGCATCGACTGGACCTCAGTACGTCGGAGGCTACGAAGAATCTCGCGCGAGTGGAGCAGGCCAAAAACGGAAGTGCAATATTTGCAAGAAAGCGAAACAGTCCATCCCGCGGCATGCAAACTGCTCACTGAGCAACGGTTACTATCCGGTGATGTTCCGCAACGCGAAGGACTGTTCGCAGTTCTATCAGTGCGATCATGGCACCGCCTACCTCATCCAGTGCCCCGCCGGATTGCACTTTAACACGCGCCTCAACGTTTGTGACTATCCGCGCAACGTCGACTGCAACGGAACGGTGTTAAATTCCGCGGGCACGAGTGCACCGACCACCGGTGGTTCCGTCGGCTCTCATCCTGGAGCATCATCCCATCCGACGTGTCCCATCTGCCAGAGCGCGAAACACATGGTGCGCAATCATCCCAACTGCCCGGCGAAAAACGGTCACTATCCGGTAATGTTCCGTCACCAGTCGGACTGTTCCAAGTTTTACCAGTGCGACCATGGCAACGCGTTCGAGATTCAGTGTCCCGCCGGGCTGCACTTCAACACAGCCATCAACGTGTGCGACTATCCGCGCAATGTGGACTGTTCGGATGCGGGTGCACCGTCCGTAGCCTCTCCGGGCGGTACGAGCGTGCAGCCTGCGGTGGTTACTAGCCCATCGAATGTCGTTGAGCCGGAGCAGCACCCCAACTGTCCGGTTATTACGGGACGACAGGAGGCGAACTATTGGGCGCATCCGCGCGACTGCGGCAAGTACTTCGGCTGCCAGTGGGGATGTGTGGAGGTGTTTAACTGCCCGGACGGTTACCTCTGGGACGAGGGGAAGAAGGCATGTGCTGCGGAGCGTCTAGTGCAGTGCACAAACGACGGATACTAGTACCGGTGCAGTATTTATAACAAAGTGGAATAAACGCTTGATTTTTGAAGAAAAATACAAAATAAAATATAACCTAATGTTTCAGATTTTCTTGAAACTAATATGATTCACTTTTTTTGTTGGAAAGGACATAGGAAACACAGCTGGAAGGCAATGCGATTAAGGTTTTCTGATCTCTGATTATAAAAGAAAGAGTTGGTTAAAAAAAACTACTATCACTATTATTTATTTACACCTTATATTACTTCATTAGAACCTTAGTTAAGTCTAGATAAGCTTTTGTTTCAATTACAACCCTCAGCAAGTCTAAATCTGATTAATTCAAAATGCTCGAAACTCAGCAATGCAACAACTCACCTCACTTTGATACATGGCCACCATTGCTTTCCGTTTCGGTCGCCTCCGGGATTTGTTCATCTTGCGATCGAAGTCCCGCATCGCCATCGGCTTACCGCCACTGGGCGCCACCTTCGCCACCTTCGGCATTCGACTGCTTCCGTTCGCCATCGCGGCCACTCCCCCTTCCGGTTGAGCCGATGCCGAAGTTCCAGGCCCCCCTGCACCGGCATGTGGTTTCCCGTGACATGCCTCCAACGCCGGCTGCGAGTCCGTATCCGCGCACGATTCACTCAGCTCCTTCTCGATGTTTTCGATCGTTTCTTCCGGCTCAGGCTGGGCGATCGGACTGACCATGCTTCCGCTGTCATCCTGCGACGATTGTGAGTGATCCTCGAGTAGATTGTGTGCGCTGCTGCTCCCACCCGGACTCGTACCAATGATGTTGGCCAACACCGAGCCGGGATTACTGTTATGCGGCGACTGTTCCCCGTCCGGTGAGGTCGGAATCAGGGACGAAGGATCGGCACGACGCAAACCCGCCGGTAGGCTCGTTTCCGTCAGCGTTTCCATCACGACGAAGTGTGTTTCACAAAGCAACCAAGCGTAAAGATACGTCCTCCGCTTGATCCCACTCACTTTCACGCTTACTCTTCACTACGATCGTTTTTTTCTGTTCTACTATTAAAAACTAAACATAAAAATGCTCACAAACACCTCACTCCTATTGCACTGTTTCACCCACCGCACCGCGTTACCATCGTTTTACATCTTTTCCGTTCGATTATTGCACTTCCCCCCAAGGTAGCTTCTTCACCATGTCATCCACGGCACAGCCCGGAATTAAAAACGCACTTCTGAGCTTGTTCACGTTGTTATTATCATTCGGTGATTAACCATCGTTCACGATCCGCTCTAGATAGATGGGCTACATTTTACCGTGTGTATTCCGACAGCTTTTAGCAGTAAACTGTCTCATTTTGGCGTGTTTTGAAATTTTCACACCACTCCTCTGCGCCGACTAGTACGTAAACCGTTCTTCGGTGAGGCTACTAAAACACGAAAAGGTCTCCCTTCCGTTGTCAAGGCACCCTTTGTTAGCAGGTGTATTATTTAGGCGGGCAGGACTGCAGCAGCCTAATCCTTTTCCGTCATTTAATTTTTTGCTTAGCTTTACCACATCCGGGATGTGAAATTCTCCAATATACGTAGTTTGTTTAGTAGATATTGGTCACACGCAACACATTACACCACCGTAATCACTCAATCCGAATCCGTGTGTGACCTTTGCGTTCAAATTGCTTGCATCTGCCGAAAAGGATATCGTGTCGTACCGTGTGGTCCAAGTAGAATCAACAGCTTCCGGTAAACGCAAAGATGAACCACTTTCACTTGTTTCGGAAAATTCTCACCTCCACCACCCACCCATTAGAAAAAACTCTAGAATGAAAAAAATAAGAAAAGAAAATTGTAGTAAACGACACTATTACCCACGGGGAAGAAGGAAGCTGTCTCTGTTTATAGACAAAAATTGTTGGCGGAGAGATGTGCATGTTTGCGTGAATGCGTGCTTTGGAATCGCACTCGTTCTCTCGCCATAAAACGAGGAAAACACTCTCGTATTGCAACGCGGCAACTGTGATTTCGAATAGTGTACTCGGGAAAGAAAAGCACCCGCGCAAAGTGCCACCACTTGTTGTCTCTTTCGCACCGCCATATGAGCGCACACATGCTGCGCTCGTTCTCGAGTTCTTCTCACTCTCACCTGCTCTGCCGATTGAGAATCTCGTTTTTCCAACTAATGTCATAAATTGTAAACAAGAAAATTTCTCCACCTTTCACCACAAACTACCCGTTTCCTGCTTATCCACCCGCTCGTGCGATTATCCCTGCACACTTTGTAATGCACTGGTACCAGCGGATAACAGCAGCAAACCAAGGTGTTCTTTTTCGATTGCATTAATTTTCATGTCACTACTTGTCCGAACGACCGTCCTACACCGCACACTTATCACAGCTTATCGCGCGCACACCACACCGATTTGTGGTGGTGATACTGATAGATTGCTCTTTCGATAGTGATGGGTGCAAACCGACCCATACCAACATCCTACGCTGACTTCTACTATCCGTGCGCTTCTGCCCTGTTCGGATTTTAACACTTTTAACGTACATTTCATTTGTGCCACCAATTTTTAACACTCTCTCCTGTGCACGGCACACTTCTTCGTACGCACTTTGTGTGGTGGTTGTGTTAGGTGTCCTAATAATTTCGCCTCTCACAAGGCGACTTCTTCGCCACTACACACATCTTCGGTTCGCGTTGTTCTTTCCCGTTCACGTACTCTCGTGCTCACCCGTTCTTTCAGCCGCTTTCTAACGTACTTTTCGAAATCGGTGCGAACGAGATGACGATGTAAACACTACCTTGCAGCACCACTACACCACGTACCACCATCTCTCTTTCTCGCGTGCGCGCGTTCTTCTTCGCTCCGCTCTTCGTCGCTTTGCTCTCTTTTCCAATGCGTTTGGGAAGCGCAACGCAATCAATCTTGACAACAAGCTGCAGCACCACTCGAAATGATGATGCTTTTCCACTAAATAACAAGCTTATTTTATATTTACTTACTATTGCACACTATTTACGGAACGCCATCGATGCGTTCGTAATTTGCTGTTCGCTGGAAAACGTCTTTCCATACACGCACACAAACGCACACGAACAAAATAAGCAAACTGGAACACAACACAACTTCTGGCAGAACAGGAAAATAAAACACAGTTTTAATGATCGGTACGCTTTCCTTGTGGTTTGTAATTGGTTTTGCGTTCACGTTGCTACAAACATTCACGTAGTTTTGGCTCAAACATACACTATAATGGCGCTTGCAACAAATACTGCCAACGAAAACACTCTCAAATTCATCCCAATCTGCAAAGATTGGCCCAAAAAACAATTCTTGACTGTGTATGCTATGGAGCTCAGAAGTCAAAAACGAGTTTGTACGTCAACGGTGTCACGTGCTGAATGCGCGTTACCACAAAGTCAAACCAGTTTCATTTTATTTATGAATCTACCCAAATGAACAATGGAAGGATCAATTCACAAGCTAATTCACCACCAGCCCATACGGTGTGCCAAGTTGTACAGGGATTGATGTGCATCAGGGAGGTAGCCCGGGGCACGTAACTGAAATTATGTGTAGTAAAAGACAACTTATTACTACTTACATACCAAGATTAGTTCGTTTGTTGTTTAGAAACAACCTGCTCACTATAAATGTATTTGCTTCAAAGTTTCAACAAATGGACTGGGGTTGGGTTTACTTTTGTGATGTTAGAGTTCCGTAACAAATATCACTCCAAAAACATTGATAAATACTAAATCATATCAGCCTCAAATCACAACAACATAGTAACCAGATGCACGCATTATTCCATGAAAATTTGTGATTTATTTGTGTTATGGAATGAAATGCAAAGCGGAGGTTAGCGTCTGTTTTTTTTTTTTTTTGTTAACAGAGGTTCGAAGCAGGTTTAAAAATTACCAACAAATTCACCATTTGGGGACCATTTGAATTGGGTAAATATAGCATCGCATATTGGTTAGTTTTTAACATAGTATATTCAAAATGAAATTTATCGCCCTAAAATGAATAGAACGTGCAGCTAGTAGTTAGAAAGTAAAGCAAATGAATGAAACAGTATGAGAATTGCTGCAGAATATCCATGAGTCACAATGGAGGCTGGATGATCGAACAATTTGCAATTGTGACAGATTGATAGTTGATTTGTTGTTGTTGGTGTTGTTCTTTAAAGAACAACAGTCAATGAAGAAGAAGAATCTGAATAAGACACGACAGTGTTTGTGTGCGGCTGCTGCAGGAGCGCAAGGGGTTTTAAAAAGTTCGTTCTTCTTTACTGCTACTAAAGTGAATCAGTATCTTTTTGCCAGATCTTATCCTATTGTACCAGCAAAGAGTAGAACTAGAGAACTAGATGCCGCAAGCAATTCCCAACACTGATTCGTTCGTTCGCGGAAAAGGACGCGATTATCCCACATTGTTTTAAAGGGTACAAAAAGAAAAAGAACCAAAACGTGATAGAAACGTGACCGGGTGTGTGTCGTGTAGTGTGTGTAATCTTCCTCATCTTCGTCAGCTGGTCTCGGTTCGTGAAATTCGCGAAGGGCCACGCGTGCGATTCGTAGTGCAAACGAGACGGTGTGTACGATAAATCCGGCTTCGTATCCGTCGACGTTTATAAAGTACGCTGATTTCGTACAGTTTCTGAATTTGCCGGGCAGTGATTAGTGTGTCGCGAACTAGAGGTGAGTTTATGTGAGGTTAGTTTAAAGAAAGAATGAAACAAAAAATGTACAAACCAATCGCACGCATAAAAGCCGGTAGGAAGTGGAGGGCGCTGCGATAAAAAGGAACGCGTGAATTTGTTCTAGAACCATCTGCGTGTGGGATTTTTGTTGTTATGTATTTGTTTGTTTGCCGTCCACGTACCGGTTCGAGTATTTATGTTTCTAACCAAATGGACTGATGGCATCGTGCACGGTGCATAAGTAGGGCAGCAATTACTAGCTTAAATTGGATTCTTCATTATCACACATCCAAACACCAAAAGTTGTGCGCGAGACAGTGCGTCGCGTCGAAAACTTCTTAACGACATCGCGTCGCCCTCATCAGTCTCGGTATTGAAAAAAAAGCAAATAATGAAACGAACAGTAATTGCACAGGTACCAACAGTAAAAGTCTCGTGTCTTTCGGATGTGGTGAGTCGGTTCCGATATCTGAAAAGTGACATTCAAGATCGGAAAACACCCCGATCACGCTGCGGTCAATGTGTGGGAACGTAAAGATAGATTGGATATGTACGTACGTGCGAGATTGAGGCCTCACAATGTTGCAGCGTTCGATGGGGTTCGTTGTCGGATCGGCGCACGTATTACATAAATGCACGACTATCGCGTTGCCTAGGCAGTTTTTTTTTCGCTGTTCCCCTGTTCGATAAGATCGGCCCTTTTTTATGCCATTTGGGGGGTAGAATTCGAAGGCTGCAACTTGACTAGAACGGACAAGCGAAGACAAGTACAAACTACAAAATGTCCGACAATCCAATGCCTACTCAGATAACCAACAAGTTGTCAGAAAGCGTTGCCCTCTTGGATCGCCACAAAGGACGGACCTACTGTGGATTAGACTAGAACGTAAAAAGCGAACTACTGAGCCCAGATCGGGGCATTAAAACTCGCTAGTCATGCAAAAGACACATCACAATACCAGCAGAGAGTACAAACAGCTTTATCTCAATATATTTTCTGTACATACGAGCTGAACTTGCCAGTCAACAGGGACATACACCTGTGTACCGCAGTTTTACAGCGGCTTCGCTAATGGCTCTTCAGTTCGATGTTTAAAATCGCGTTTCATAAAAACAAACTGGGCCTGCTACCAGCATCACAGAGGCTCACTCAACAAACGTCGCTGTCCTACGCACGCGGAACGAAGTCTCAGGAATGCTGATAACTTCGACACTACTACAAATATTTGCAGCAAATATTTTTCGCTCCCAATCATGTGGAGTCATGTGCTGTGAAGCGTGATTTTCCCTTCGGGGCGTAAGAACGTACTGAACGAATTAAGATCATCATAAGATCTGAATACTTTTGGTACCGAGGTTTGTCAATCGAACGAGGTTAATTTGCCGTTGAACGTCTAATTATATTGGTCTGTGTTAATGCGGACGAAAAGGAGGAAAACTGGATCTACCTTTACTGTTTGTTTTGCGACTCTCTGCCACTCGTTTGCCACCCAAACTGTGGCACTTTCGTTGTGACAATACCAGCGCGGAAGACCATCACTGTTTGATGAGATTTCCTGTTTCCGTGTGCCAGTTTGCCGTGAATGATAAATAAATACTTGAACTTATCAAAGGCTACTTCTCGGACGCGCTATTGGTTGTCGTAATCGTGACGACAGGCGATGAGCATCAGACCATGGTTCCACCGGATTTTATGTCGACCTTCGGCGGTGTCGGCTTTTGACTTACATATCGTGTGTTTTATTTTCTATCGTATTGGAACGATCTGAGGTTCGTCATCGAAGCGGCCGGCTTGTTCTGCCTCGGGAAAGCGCACAAGGAAGATGGTTGATCGTCCCACGAAGTTCGGGAATTGAAATCTATGGTGCGTGTAGTGTTATCACTTCACCCATTCCAATCATTTCATTCACGAACCCAATTGTGCGCGCTTCATAGACACTTGTGATCGGGTGGTAAAGATTATGTTTGACAGCTCGTTTCTGTGGCTAGTGTGCATGATGTATGACATAAAGCAGGTCCCACCTATAGCAACATTTATTTTTTGTTCATTTTGAGAATGTTTAGTTCACATAGAACGTGTACCGTCCGTCCATTCGTGATTGCCCATCAATCTCCCGCCCGGGTTTGATTCATACACACGGAATGATTGAAATTTAAATTGCCACAACAACAATAAATCCACCCTCGACCTGCTCGTCCATGACCACTCCTGCCTGCATTGGCTTTAATTGGTTCGAGTTGATGATGCTGGAGATGTAACATGCAACTCAATTCTAAGCCCACAATGCACCGAAACGCAATGATACTACAAAACTACTGTTGGGTATTGCTTTTTACCGCGCGAGAAGATTGAAGTCTTTCATAAAGCCCATAAAGATACGTTATCATATGGCACGCTTCTCCAACCCACGCATCCGAAACAGTGCGATAACTGCTGCGGCATCCGATTGGGTATTACCGACGCTTTCGGTAGACTAATTGTCCAGTTGTTCGCGCCCTGCCCCTCGTCGTCGGTTGCCGATGACATGTGGCGAGATGTTCTAGAAGAATTGTCCAGACCCTCGGGTTTATCAGCGCTTGGCGGGATCTAATCGACCGATCTATTTCCAACACACGGTTGGTTGGGTGATGCAGATTCGGTTCGATGTTTCAGTCTGTTGTTTGTGGTTTAGCTGTAAGGTACCAGTAAAACAATATGCATGTTACTAAGAGGTGTGTGACATACGATCGAAGATAAACGTATCCCAAAAGCGGTCGGAATGTTGGGGGAAAAAACGTCTCACATTAAAGTTGTGTCGAAAGATACGCCGAAAATGTCATGTTAATTTGCCCATTAATGATAAGAACGTTCGGTTCAATGGTTGTTTTGAACTCCGTGTGGCACAATTGGTCGATTGGTTATGTAACATGCGGTATCGAGAAAAATCTTTCACTCGAATGACTAGGTTAGTAAACATATTTTCGTAGCTTGTGAGATTGATACTCCCCAGCTTAACAATCATTTTGATCATTATTTTACGAAAAAAAACTCTTCAATGTCAAAAGAGTGTTACAACGACGGGGGAAAGTTTGCTTAGTCATTAGAAACATGATCCATCCAGCCACCTCTCGTCCATTGATTAACAGCCGGGTGCGAAAGAGCACTCTCGAGTGTACGCTTATCGCACAATGTAAAACATGCGTAGCGAAAAGCGTCCTAACGATTTATTTTGTTCTTTCTATCCTCATCTATGCGGTGATCTCCCGGGCTGATTGGTGGTGTGACTAATTGGGATTAATTAGATAATAAAATGATTAATTTAAGCCGTTGTTCACACTGACGCTGGTGCTGTGTTTGCGTTATCAGTTTGCGACAAAAAAAAACACTGGTCATCATCGTTTTAAGACGAGTTACGACAAGAACACATTGTTATGGTTCGTCCAGGAACGCAGCCACGAAATGTGATACTGCGTAAAGGCGTGCATTACGAAATGTCTTGCATCAGCGGCAGGCCTTAACGCTAGCGATAAGATTCTTTATCATCAGCCGTTGTCTGCAAATTAATAGCACGGCTAGTTTAGGTCATAGAAGAAGATAGTACCATTTACTTAACCTGCGCTTTGCCTTAACGGCTTAAGCTACAGGAATATACGCTTTGTGGATCATAAATTTAAGCCGCGTTTATCCGGAGTCTTTTTAATACAGGGCAATTAGAACGTAGAGGAGTCTAAATTTAGCATAGTTTCGTTGCATGGTTACAAGAATAGCCGCGATGAGGAGTTTGCACTTAAACATTTTGTTCAGATAACATCAATCGTAGTCGTTTTAATTATAAATTATAAATATGACGCATTTTTAAACCTATTTTAATGTCTATTCTCCATTGATGTCAGAAGGTAATCTCCATTTTTTCCTGTAACACAACGGTTGCTACGCTGTTTGGGCTAAGTTTACTATGTTGCCTCTCGCGGTACATAGCTGTTTGGGAAAATTTTCCGCCATTTTGAATAAGGCAACACACTCGACCATGTGCATGTTAAGAACGAAATGAATTAAATCTAAACCAGTGTCAAATTGGTTCTAAAAATAAGTCTTTAATTATCGAAATACGTTAAATGTACCTATCGATAAAGGTAGGTAGAGAAAGCAGTTCGATGCGTTGAAGTTGCTGCAGCTTGCATTCCTGCTTTTCACGGACATTCCGGTATCGATTACTCTCGTACTCGTTTTTAAGCGTTTGTAAACGGTGTAGTACACCCCCAATTCCGATGAATCTATTTAAAGACTGGCGTACACCCCGCCGCTCGGTCTTTCCCGCAACAGCGTGGAGGAAGGAGTCCCGAGTCTACCGGCACTAATCGATTTAAAGTCGACGATAACATTGCCCGAAACGTGTGCTTGTTTGCTGCCCAATGTTGAGGTTATGTTTGTCGCAGGGTTTGCCGCGCACCGGGGGTCACATCAATCATACCTGGGGGCGAATGTTGAAGTTGCACCATGGATAACATTGTTGATATCCCAGGTACTAGCGCAACATACAGCGTAAGCTCCATCGTACAACACGCGCACTTTGGTGGCCTCTAACTCCGTTGTTCGGTCGGTGTTCGGCTGGATCAATAAAAGTATGAATCACCTGCCTGGTGGATTGAAATGTATACAAATCCGGGAGTTATCCCTAATTGAAGGCGTTTATGGACGTCCGTTAGCGTTGCTTCAAGTACGTATCTGAGATTAGGGCTTGGTTGGAGTGGAGACGGCTTCATTGTGTCGTGAATCACTCGTACGTTCCTAAGTCCCGGAAGGACGTTGCTGATGGCTCGACACAGTTCTGCTTCCACTTTTCAATGGGCTTGTTCGAATAAACCTGATTACTGACAATCGATCACGAGATCAATATAATTGCAACCTTCTCCGTGATAGACAGACGATGGCTGACGGATGGATACCGTGCGCGGGTGGGTTTGCGTTTACGAATCAGGCAAGGATTTTGCGTGTCTGGAAGTTTTTCGATTTAGTGAGGTTATGTGCTCAAAATTTGAGGTTTAAACCATCGTAAGAGAACCGTCCAAACCAAATCGGATCGGTCGGTGAAACGTTGAGGTGGTTTGGAGCGGTCCGTGTATCCACCAGACCGTGAACGGCTTTTTTTTCAGTCATAAAAACACACATACAGAAAACTTCAAGTAGAAGTTTCCGCTCCGACGGATACCCGGTTCCGTGCGTGCAGAAGATGGCAAAACCTTCACCTCAATGGTACCCAACTAGCTGATACTCACCGCTTATCGGGTCGCTCAGAAAGAAGTTATGAATGAATGAATCGTTTTGGTTTAATATTTTCTCCATATTATGAAAACGTTAGAGCTCCTGTGACAAACTGGTCCGGTATAACTAGCTTAGTTTGAAAAAGTGCATCATCACAGTGACTTCTTTCCGGACATTACACATACGCAACAGTTTACGATAACCTCACGTGGCCCCATGTACATTTCCTATGTGTCGCATTATCACCAGCAGATGCAGTCAGTTCCAGCGGGAAGCAGGCACTAGAACGCTTATCGTGAGTTTGCCGTTGCATTCACTAGCCAGCTCGTTCATGTTCCTGTTCCTTTTTCGGTGTGAATCATTAAGTAATCTCACTTTTTTTCGATTGGTTTCAGTAACAAAATAACACCGTCGCCGGCTCGCGCAGCGCGATGGAGACACAGAAGCGCAAAGAACGCGAACCATGCCCGCGGCAGAAGGCCAACTTTTTGTCGTACATCGTGTTCGGCTGGACGTTACCGATCTTCTTCAAGGGTTACAAGAAGGAGCTCAACACGGACGATCTGTACCAGCCGCTGCGCGAACACAAATCGGACGGGCTGGGCAACAGGTTGTGTGAGGCGTGGGAAAACGAGCTGCGACAGGCCAGATCGAAGAACAGAAAGCCGAAGCTATTGCGGGCCGGGTTTCGTGTGTTTGGCTGGGAAATTGCACTACTCGGGCTGGTGCTGTTGGCGCTAGAGATGCTGTTCAAGTAAGTGACCCGCCCCAAGCAATCGAACGTTCTACTGGGTCGAAAGAATCGAATGCAAATTCTTATCTCGTTAGTGTGGTTAGTCATCTGTGAGATGCGAAACGTATCATCATTTGCATTGAGTGGCGCCATCTGTTGGTGGGTCACGGTAATTATAAGCTTGCATTGGATTCATACGATTTTGGTTCGTCTAATTGCTTGACGAGTTTTTAGGCAATAAAAACTCCTACCAATAATACGTTCTTTCTCTTCACCACCTCCACCTCCGCCAGAGTATCGCAGCCCTTTTTTCTCGGCAAACTCGTTGCGTACTATTCGCGCCAGCAAGGTGATCTAACCGAGGCGTACCTATACGCTGCGGCCGTAGTGCTTTGCAGTGCCATCAACGTCCTCTTCATCCATCCGTACATGCTGTCGCAGCTGCATCTCGGCATGAAGCTGCGCGTAGCCGCGTGCAGCATGATCTACCGGAAGTCGCTTCGACTAAGCAAAACGGCGCTCGGCGACACCACCGCTGGGCAGGTGGTGAACCTGCTCTCGAACGACGTCGGCCGGTTGGATCTGGCCGTGCTGTTCGTGCACTACCTGTGGATCGGACCGCTGGAAACGCTGGTCGTGACGTACCTGATGTACCGCGAGATTGGCGTGTCGGCGTTTTACGGCGTGCTGTTCCTGCTGCTGTTCATCCCACTGCAGGCCTACCTGGGCAAGAAGACGTCCGTGTTGCGGTTGCGCACGGCCCTTCGGACGGACGAGCGGGTGCGCCTAATGAACGAAATCATCCAAGGCATCCAGGTGATCAAGATGTACACGTGGGAGAAACCGTTCGCTTCGCTGGTAGCGATGGCAAGAAAGTAAGTGGTTCGTTTGGGCTGCTGCGTTTCCCTCCGGGACGCTGTTTGTTAATGCCGATTCCTTTTTTTTTGCAGGAAGGAAATCAAAGTGATTCGTTACGTATCGTACATCCGCGGTATTCTGCTCTCCTTCATCATGTTTACGACGCGTGTCTCCATCTTTCTCAGCCTGGTGGCGTACGCACTGGCCGGGCAGGTTGTGACGGCAGAGAAAGCGTTCGCCATCACTGCCTATTACAACATTCTTCGCACGACGATGACGATTTTCTTCCCGCAAGGTATCGGCCAGTTTGCGGAGGCACTCGTGTCCGTGCGGCGCATCCAGAAGTTTATGCAGTACGAAGAAATTGAAGCTGCGGACGGTGTATCGATGGTGGGTGCCGAAGCAAAGGATGCATCGTCCTCGTCATCGGAGTTGGATGAGAAACCGAATACGGATCCATTGGCACTACCATCCACCAAACTCATTCGCCACTCGGAATCGGATGGATTGAAGGAGGAGGAAGGCCGCCATCTGTCCGATGCCGGTGTGATTGTCGATAAAGCGATCGCTCGGTGGGACGCGAAGGCCACGGAATTGACACTGGATGGGGTGGATTTGCACGTACAGCCCGGTACGCTGGTGGCCGTGATCGGTCCGGTCGGTGCGGGAAAATCCAGCCTGATCCATGCGATCCTCGGCGAGCTGCCGCTGGAATCGGGTAGCATCAAAGTGAACGGCGATATCTCGTACGCGTCGCAGGAACCGTGGCTTTTCTCTGGCACCGTACGGCAGAACATACTGTTCGGGCTGCCGATGGACCGGGAGCGCTACAAACAGGTGGTGAAGACGTGCGCCCTCGAGCGTGACTTCCATCTGTTTGCCGACGGCGACAAAACGATCGTCGGTGAGCGGGGTGTGTCGTTGTCCGGTGGGCAGAAGGCTCGCATCAGTCTCGCCCGTGCCGTCTACCGGCGGGCGGAAGTGTACCTGCTCGACGATCCACTGAGCGCGGTGGATTCGCACGTCGGCCGCCATCTGTTCGATCACTGCATGCGCGACTACCTGCGGGGGAAGATCGTGGTACTGGTCACGCACCAGCTGCAGTACCTGCAGAATGCGGATCAGATCGTCGTGCTGATGCACGGCCGGGTGGAAGCGGTCGGAACGTACGATAAGCTACGCGAAAGTGGGCAGGACTTTGCGCAGTTGCTGGCGGCACCGTCGGGCCGAGAGGACGACAGCACCGACACCGAGTCGCTCAAGCGCTCCGGCAGCCTGTACAAGCGGCAGAACAGCGAAACGAGCATGGACTCGACGACGGTGGATGGCGAGGGACCGGAAAAGAAGCCGACCGAGGAGCGCCAGAAGGAGGGCTCGATCGGGTACGACGTTTACCGGGCGTACTTTAAGGCGAGCGGTGGCAATCTGGTGGTGGCGCTGATTCTCTTCATGTTTCTGCTGTCCCAGCTCAGCGCGTCCGGGGGTGATTACTTTCTCACGTACTGGGTGAACAAGGCGGAGGAAAAGGTGCCCACCGCGGGCACGGAGGATACCGCGCGGGCCATGTTTAGTGCGCTTGGCAATGGGACGATCGCGGACAATAGCGTTGATTACGATACGTCGATGCTTGAATCATCGAAGATGGCGACGACGGTTGCTTCTGTTGCAACCACTACAGCAGGCCCGGGTGGTATTGCCGTATTCTTTACCGCCATTCGGCAGATGTTCGCTTCGGGCGACGAGGACGAGGATAGGTACATCGATATCTATATCTTTACCGGACTAACGATCGCGACGGTTGTCATCACGCTCACTAGAAGCATGTTCTTCTTCAGGGTAAGTGTTTGCGGTTTGCTCGGCTCCCACAGTACACTTCTAGTTTGTTCCTTCTGTTTTTTACTTTCCCTCTTGTTTTTACATTTGCTCAGTTTGAATAGCACCCATTAGTCATCTGCCTTTTACTCTTTCCGTTTTTTCATAAATGTTTTCCAATTTAATGCAATATTATCTTTTTTCGTACTCATTTAATGTCGTTTTTTATTACCTACCGTTTCGTTACTGTTTCACGTGTTTTTTCTTGTCTGTATGCTGATGTTTTGTGTAGTTTTTAGTTTTTTCATGCTCATTTTTTGTAATAGAATAATTTCAACCGAATAGTAATAAGAATAATTTCAAATATATTTATTATCATCCGAATCAGATCGTCCCATTTACGTCGTTATTTTTCTTCGCAGACGGCAATGAAAGCGTCCCGCAAGTTGCACGACGCCATGTTCAACGGCATCACGCGCGCCACCATGTACTTCTTTAACACGAACCCCTCCGGGCGCATCCTGAACCGATTCTCGAAGGATATGGGCCAGATCGACGAGTATCTGCCGAGTGTGACGGTGGACGTGATACAGATTTTCCTCTCGCTGCTCGGTATCGTGGTCGTGGTGGCCATCGTCAACCCTTACAATCTCATCCCGACGGTCGTGATCGGCATCATCTTCTACTTCATGCGGGCGTTCTATCTGCTCACATCTCGCAACATTAAGCGCGTGGAGGCAATCAGTAAGTTCCCAAGCATGTCGTTTCTTTTGTTATTGTTGTTGTTATGAAAGCGATTCCAACGATTTGATGTTTCATTTGGTTGCTTTTTCCAGCACGATCACCGATTTACTCGCACCTTTCGGCGTCCCTGTCCGGTCTGTCGACGATCCGCGCATTCGGAGCCGAAAAGGTGCTCGTGCACGAGTTCGACTCCCATCAGGATTTACACAGTTCCGCCTTCTATCTGTTCATCTCGACTTCACGTGCGTTCGGCTTCTATCTCGACGTGTTCTGTGTGATCTACATCGCGATCGTCACGCTGACGTTCTTCATCCGCGGCGACAGCGGCGGGAACGTGGGGCTGGCCATTACGCAAGCGCTCGGCATGACGGGCATGGTCCAGTGGGGAATGCGCCAGTCGGCTGAGCTCGAAAACACGATGACGTCGGTGGAACGGGTGGTCGAGTACGACGATGTCGATCCAGAGCCGGCGCTAGAAGCTTCCGACGATAAGAAACCACCGAAGGAGTGGCCCCAGGAGGGACGGATCCAGTTCGAGAAGGTAACGCTCCGCTACAGCCCCGATCCGGACAGCGAGCTTGTGTTGCGCGATTTGGAGTTCGAAATTGAGCCACGCGAAAAGATCGGCATAGTGGGACGAACGGGTGCCGGCAAATCGTCACTTATCAATGCGCTGTTCCGGTTGTCGTACAACGGTGGATCGATTTTGATCGATGCCCGCGACACGAACCAGATGGGGTTGCACGATCTGCGTGCGAAGCTTTCGATCATCCCGCAGGAACCGGTACTGTTCTCGGGCACGCTGCGCTACAATCTCGACCCGTTCGATGAGTATCCGGACGAGAAGCTGTGGCGCGCCCTGAAGGAGGA
>JXWZ01013004.1:0-36003 GCA_000956215.1 Anopheles farauti No. 4
GGGGGGGGGGCATGGCGAGCGTTTACTTAAGAAGTGTGACCAGCTGCAGCAAATCTATCATGTGTCTGGTGCGATCGGATGCGAATGGATACACCTTTAATGATGATTAAATCACGTTTCCAAATAAAGCCTGCCCGTTGGCGTCCCGTGGCAGGTGTTGATGGAAAATTTTACGATATGTTGATTTACGGTCACAAACAACGAAGGGCATCGAATTCAATCCCCAACCATGTACACGAAATCGAATCATCGGGCCAGAGACGGGGGATTTTTTGGATTGCACTGCCCTGAGGTGGGCTGAAAACTGGCGGCTCACAGTTTTGAAAGTGTATAACGTGCTCGAAGCTGACGTTAAGCGCCTGCAGGGTATGCAATATTTGTTTCAATGAAGTTACCGAACAGTGAGTTGCATAGTTATAAAAATGCTTCGAATTTAGTTTTGTCGTATGTCCACCGATATAATAAATTTAGGCTGAGAAATTTAAGCATTACGTTTAGAGTGTAACACGTAATTCAATCAAATTTTAAAGCTTATCATAGTCTGGGTCGCGATTAACATTCGTTAATCATTTACTGGAATGTCAATTCTTTTTAAACCTTGTAATCTGGCTCGTTGACGATGATAATAATAATAATAAACTCAATTGAAAGGATATTTTAGAATTTATTTCATTTTAATCTTATCAATTACTGTCTAAAATTAGGCACAGACATATTTTCATTACACATTCACAATTTTTACAAAACGCTCTTGTTTACATGCCACTAAACCTAACGCGTAGGAACTATTTTATCGGGCTATCACATACCGGGGGGTTAATTGAGCATGTTTCGCGAACGTAATCTCAACACTTTGGTACCGTTTCTTTGCCGGTTCCACCGTAACTGCTGGCTCCACCAATCTCGAACGAACCGAAATGCTTGCCGCTGAACGGGCAGCGCGAATACAGCCACCGTACGGCCGGATGCAGCATCTTCATGTTGTACGCATCGTGGCTGCTCCACGTGGCCAGGCTGATCACGATTCCCGACAGCACCGTGAGCACCGTGCCGAACACGCCGTAGTACATGAACGTGATCGAGTAGATACGGTTCAGCAGATTGCTCGTCTCGACCACATTCACGCTGTCGTCGAGCGAAACGATCAGCAAGGATGCGTTGTTGCGTGCCTCCATCAGATCCGCGTAGCATCCCTCGATCGACGTGTCCAGCAACGAGTCACTGACGCTGCTCTCAATCAACCGACCCACCACGATCCATAGGATCGATAGGTGCGACGTCACCATGCCCATCGCCGCTCCCTTCCAGTTCGCGAACGGTATAAACATTGCCAGCACAAACACACCCAGCAGCGGCCCGGACGTGGCCGAGATGATGAGCATCGACGACTCGATCACACCGGACAGCAGCCCCACGATGAAGCCGACGCCCATGATCAGCACCGCGTAGATCGTGCCCACCAGCTTGATCACGTTCAGCTGCTGCTTTTCGCTCTTCTGCCGCAGGGAAGGCAAGAGCGAGAGGAAATCTTCCCAGGTGACGGTCGCGAGCGAATTAATGTTGGAGATGTTCAGCGTGAGCGCACCGTTGAACAGTGTGCCGACGAAGAAGCCCCACACGCCCGGGACGCGATCGAACCGATCGACCATGAAGTACGGCAGTATTTCGTCCATCTTCGCGATCACACTCGCCTTCAGCGGATCGCAGTGCCAGTAGATGGCGTAGATGGCCATACCGACGAACCAGGGCAGCGAGAACAGTATGGCCACGACCGGAATGTTCAGCATCAGCGTGCGCCGGATCTGGCTGAACGTGGGCATGCTCAGGTACCGCTGGACAAAGTTCTGCTGGCAGCCGAGCAGACTCAGCGAGTTGAACAGCTCGCCCAACCAGGCGGACGTGGTCGTGACACGTACATGCAGATCGGCCGCGAAGTTGAAGAACGCAAAGCGATCTGCAACAGGAGCCAAATGTGAATGAATACCACAGTGGAAGAAAACCGTTTGTTCTACCGAACCGTTCTTACCGTTTTCGGAACTGATGGTGAATATCTTGTCCACCCCGCCCACCGTAATGCTGCAGTAAATGATGATGCCCACCAGCATGGCCGTCATGCTGAGGCTTTGTATGACGTCTGCAGCGACCGCCGCTTTCAGTCCTCCCAGTGCGTTGAAGAAAATGCTGATGACCGTAATGGAAAGCAGCGACACCCAGTACGGCACGCCGATGATGGTGTTCAGGGCCACGGTTGGAGTGTAGATAGTGACACCGAGACTCAGCAGTGTCCGTAGAATGTAAGTACCGGATGCCAAGCAACGCACTAACCGGCTGTTGAAGCTGTTGAAGCACCGCGTACATGCGTTAAAATCATGCCAGTTGAATATCAAGAACCAAGCACCTTACCGTAACTCTAAGTACTGGTACACGGACGTTATTCCGAGATCGAAGTACACCGGAATGAACACAAAGCACACGATCGGGTACGCGGTGATCACACCGTACAGCGACTCCCACATCGCCGACCCGCGATAGAAGAACTCGCTCGGATAACCCAACACCGAGATCACACCCAGCGTACCACGCGCTATCGACAGCATCATCGCCAGGGTGGAAATGTGTCCCGCGCCGAACACATAGTCCTGCTTGCTCTTACTGTTGGTACTGCGCCGAAACAGTCGCTTCCGGATCGGTATCAGTGCCGAGATGATCACGAAGGACACAAACACGACGTAGTTCCAGACATCGTTCGCAGTATTGGTCCCACCGTCCGACTGCTCCGTCTGCTGCTCCTCCACCAGCTGATCCTGCAATGAGACAATGGAACACATATTACGCCGCTGCGCGATGCCTACTGCCCACTGCTCGGCGCTGCCTCCAAACCCATGCGCCAGTACACACACACACACACACACACCGTAGGCGAAAATTAGACCTAGTTTACTCATCAACACCATTATCATCATCGGTTGCGATCGTGCAGCGACGGCCCGCAGTCTGAGATAAAGTCGAAAAAGCGTAGCCCACCTCCCCACACACTAATCACTGCCATTTACCTCCCGCGGTAAACACACGCCACTACTAACCCCGGGTACCGTTGGAAAAGATCTATCATAATTCTACGTGGCGTGCACCGCGTGTGTAACACCGTGTTTCCCTTCCCGGTACAGGAAGTGAGCGCGGATGGCATCAGCCAACGTTGGCTTCGTCGGGCCCCGGCTGTGTGCGAGTAGTGAACTATTGTCGGCCATCATGTTACGGCATCTTGACCTTGCCATGTAGTCATGATTGAACTGTCCCGAAGCGGCCACTAGGGAGGAATGTGAAGAATTCGTCGAGTATGCAGCGTTTTTCGCAAGAAACGGGCAGGAAAATACGTTCACGCTCTATAGCGAACGAACTGTAGCACCGGTGATAGATACGATAAACATCTAGCCAAAATGTTACTGAGAACAGTCGCGTGCATTAGAGATCGTTGAACGTTTTGATTTCCACCAGGGTAAATGATCCTCCATCGATGTACCTGCACAGCCCATTTGACTACCAAATTCCAAGACGTCCACGTGCGAGCCTTCGTTTACGATCGTTGCAATTATAACGAACTGGCTCATTTGTACTAGCTATAGAAACGAATAACCAAAACGCAATTACAGTAAAGCTCGGCATCGGTTTCTAGGCGGTACGTTGAGCGGCTACAAATAATGTCAATTACCCATCTCGCGCAGCCGTTGTAAAACGATAGGGAAAAGTGTATTTTGTTTGTACTCTTTGTGCTCCAGGTGGCGGGATCAATACGAGATGTCCAATGTGAGGCCCACGGCCACACACTGCTGGGGGGAATTCCAATATTGACCGACTGCAACTCATCAGACACCTTATCATATTGCAACTCACTGACGTGCAAATATTGTGCCGGCACAAAGTGAAAGCAAAACACGCGTCGTATCAGATGTTGACGGGTGCGTCAACGATTGGTAAAATTTCCCACTCAGAAGCGGACCACATAAGCACACGGGAATATCGTGAATTTTCTACACCACCAAGTGACAAGTAACGCCACCGTACGCGTGTGGTGCTACCTTACCGTCAGCAAAACACATTATCACTTTTCAGCAATACACTTTACGTGCGGGGGTATCAATACCGAGGCTGGTACAGATGGTACACAACCCCCGCGAACGTATGTCCATATCACCGACCGGCCACTTTCTCACGATCTTTGGTACGCTGTTATCAGTCATGCTACGCCATTAGCACAATCCGATCACACGCTAATATCAATACCGATTGCCTGTTCGGTAGAGCATCTTGCTAATCCGGTTATTCTGCGGGGTGGTGATGTAAGATGACCCGTTTGGTCTAACTATTAGCTAGATCTCGCGGTTTTCCCTACCATGGCGTAAATGTTGCGATCGCCTAAGTCGGGATCGTTCTGGACGTCGCACAAACGGCAAACTTCGCTCCGAGCGTACAACCAAACCGCGAGCACGCAATGAGCACTACTATTAGGAAAACGGCCCACTTCGCGTTCCACCACGCGCGTTTCGCCTCGTGTGCAACGCGTGCTTTATGCACCGGAATGTCGACCGTGAAGAACTGCCCAGCAGCGCCGAAAAGACACCATCATCAGTTTACTAGCCAAGCGAAAAGACACACTCGGCCACTGGGTGAACGAATCCCGCCGATGCAAGCAAACTTATCCCCCACGCACCGAAGCACTGACCATCACTCGCGAAAGGTGTCAAAGGGCGGGCTGGCAGTGGACGATCGGCGAAACGATGCACTACGGACGACGCGGACGACGATGACGCACACCCCAGCAGTGGTGCGGACACCAGCTCCGATAACACTGGAACAATGGGACAAAATTCTTCTGATTTTTATATCCTGTCTCGCGGGGTTCCACTATCTAGATATGGTCCATCGAGTTGCTCGCTGGCTGGTACAAGAACGTGTAGCTATCCTTCCGCATCGACGCGACGCGAGTATGGTCGCCTCCGTTGTCGACGCTGGTGTAAACATTGATGGACCGATGTTCCGTGGCTGTTCCTACGAATCGGTGCTTATCGGTGTCTTAATGTTTACGAAATCCTATCAGTTCCGATCGATCGACAGGAATTGCGGGTCAGATATGCAAGAGCTACACGGTGTCTGCAGTCCGTTTGGGTAGCTGAACAGACGAGTGAAGCGTTCATGATGATTTGCAAACTATTGCGTCATGTATGTATTGTCAATTATATTGTCCTGTGGATAAGAATAATGCAAAAATGTACAAACTTTACTCACCCGGAAGTATACGTTGCAAAATCGGTAGAAGGTACTGTTGCGGCCCCACATGGTTGCTGACTGCTTAAGGTGAAAACGCTATTAACATTGCGAGTAAGTGTGATGAATAGTCTAAAAATAGCATTCAGCTATCCAATTGTAAGACATAATTTAAAACCCGAATTTTGTTTTAATAAGGTCGAAGGATTAAATTATTACGAATGATTCGATATACTATGTTTTCAGTGATAGATTTGGTTGAAGAAAAAAAACCGAAATAAAGCATCGCCACAGTTTTGATTAAATAACAGCGCACCAGAACTATATTTGGAAAAACCAATCTCGTAAATGATGACATTTTTTGAACTACCAATCGTTATTCAGCTGTATTATGTACTCACATACTATTATATATCTATTCACAAACTGAGTTACTTTCAATTAAAGGTCCATTCCAATTGCCACAGCCTGTTTGCAGATAATGTGCACAAGTAAAGAGTTTAGCATCGCTCGCAAGACTGTGTCATAACTCGAACGTGTTTCACCTATTAAGAGGCCCAAGAGCATCGTTCAAAATCTCCTAGAAGCACATAACTATAAACGGTTCTTTCGTACGACTCGGACGTGTGTAGCTTTAATTAAGCACCTCATCTAACTACATTTTATAGACGATTCATCACTTGCCCACGGTTCTTATCTTGCACATGTAACATACATCGATGATGGATTTTATCGGTCGTTAAAGTATTTGATTTGAACTGCACTTTTTACCAAGCATTACCATCGTTGTTGTGATAACCGTGCTAAATGAACCCCCAATTAGTGTATTATCTTTACAGCTTTCAAATTTGTACCGTTGTACAGCACCGCTATTACTGATTTTTTTTATCCGTCACGGTAAAGCCTGAAACACGCGGTTAGATCGACGATCCACATCCGGCGCCTGTTGGGCGACTGATCATATTAGCCGCTACTTGGCTCACTCAGCTCCCACTGGAAGCTTTTGTCACTAACTGAACCTTACAACCAAAGGAATAGCTCTAAATGCATCTCTCTATACAGCGCACACAGGTCGCTGTTGCACATATGCAACAATATTATGCGCCACAAAATGCACTTCCCCACCCGCGTTCAAACAGCCCGTTGATACGGCTCCCCCGGTATGCACGTGTAGATCTCGCCGTCACTAACGTGTGTGGGCCCCGCGGAACATCGCGACACACACGGAACTGTCACCAGATTCGCAGCGCGGCGTCTCTCACATGGCGGAACAGAGAGAAAGAGAGCCTATTTCGTTTAATTATGATGTTTAACGTCGATTGCTTTGCATGAATCCAAGCAAAACGATCGCTACTCATCCAACGGAGAGCGGTTTCGGCTTCGGATAAGCTAAAAGTAGTGGACACTGGAAGGGGAAGATGCAAACCAACCTGCTGGATGTTGGAAACTATTCATAAGCATTTTCTAAACCTCGCAAACCCTCCTCAATAAAGGGGATGTTTGTATATGCAGTTAGCACGGTTCATTATGAAATTTTGGTTTTTATTTATGCTTATGAGCACCTTTTTTCGCAAATTGATACACTGAACAGACATCGGAAGCGAACGGAGAGATTGAATAAAGTTATGCAAAGTGGTAAAATGTTTGGTCACAATGACATGAAAACGTGCTGCCTATTATTTCACTGATGTTGCCTTTTACACGTTTAGGGTAGTTTTATCGACTGGATAAAAATCTTTTTTAAATTTTTATAACTAATTTCTCTAGCATTTCAAAAATTGTAGTAATTGTAAACAAATATATTCCTATTGAAGTAGAATTTAATTGGTACTTTAGAATTTATTGGTAGAATTGGTAGAATTTAATTTAAGCTACTTGTATAAAGTTACTAAAATCATATACCGAATCAGTACGAATTGTCTATTTATTGTAATCATAATTTTAGTAACATCCTTTACACTACCCATACATATAACTAGAACTGTGTGAATCACTGTTGCCCCCGGATACAAGGATAGCGATCTATGCATGTAAGCAGATGGTACATACATTTATAACTGTGTAGAACGATGGAACATTTATCGAAAGTTACAGGAGCTTGAGTTAGACACGGCGGTTAGATGAAGTGTACCTTATCACTCACTAACGATCAAATGTTTCATCAAACATCAATGCCGGAACATATCAAACGACCAGGGGCGGGTGGCACGTTTGCATGTAACTGCAATGTTTACTCACATCACAAGCATCCCGTCTCGGGCTTATCAAGATCGACCCATTTTTTCTCCCTCCTTAACTTATAGTTTTTGTTCCTGAGGTCAAATGCTGGATCCTCTGCACCGTTGCGTTCTGCATTCATCTTTGAATTTTTATTTCGCTTTTCCTTTCCATATCACATGTGTACAAATTCAATCTAGTTTTGCTTGCGTATTTAAATAATTTAGCTCAAGCGAAACATTCAAGAATGCGCCAAAATGGTCATAACAACTGCTGTTACACTTTTAATTACTATCACTAACAATTTAACCAGTCTAGCCGTTTACGTTAACTAAAGTTCAATGTATATCTTAATCTTTTACACGAGTGCTAACCGTAACTTACGTTTCCTCCCCGGCCAGTGTCCAGCAGTGCTCCGATTCCGATGTTTGCGCATATTAGCGATTAGAGCGCATCCATGTTGAAGTTGGATACCTTCAGATGCTGCATGACGTTGCGCGCTTCGAAGTACCCCGTGTCCTGTGGGTCCTCCGGGTTGGGAATAAACGGGGGCTCCATCTGGCTCATGTTCTTCCAGTCGATGCACGTGAAAAATGCCATCCGTTGCATCTGCTCCGCTGTCGGTCGCTTGGTTTGATCCATTTCGAGCAGCTGCTCCACCGCTTCGACCGCTTCCGCAGAGAGCGACTCCTCGTCCGTCGGCCACTCGATCAGCCTGCTGAGTATATTTTCGAACACTTTCTGTGGTGTCTCGTCATTGAACGGTGGCACGCCCGTAAGAAACTCGTACAGGCACACACCGAGCGCCCACCAGTCGACCGCTGCACCGTGACCTTGTTGCAGGAGCAGTTCCGGCGCTAGATAATCGGGTGTGCCGAGAATACGCTCGTCCGAACCGAGCGGTGCCCGTCGAACGGATTTCGGTGTACGAAACGGTGTCTTGACCGCCTTCGGTGTGTTTTCGATAGCCGGCACACCACTTTCACCCCCAGATGTACAGTCACACTCCCCGGCTGTAGCATTGTTCGTGCCGGTGATCGGTGACATTACCGACTCGTCCGGCAGTTTGAGAAACAGCTGCGGCGGCAGTGCCTCGCTGTAAACTTTTAGCTTGCGCGATTGATCGATCGATGAAGGCAGCTGAAAGCGCGTACTTTTCAGCTTGCCCAGCTGCCCACCTTCGCGACGGATCTTCTGCGAGGAGACGGGTGTCGAGAACATTACGTTCGCAATGGCGTTCGTGTCGCTCGTTTGCATTTCATCGTCGGAAAGCGAGCGCACTTTCAGCACACCCTTGATCGGTGAGGTAGCCTTCCGTTTTTTCGGTGTGCTGCGGTGCATCTCGCCGCAAATGTCCAGCACATCGATTTCCTGGGTCAGACCCGTACTGGTACCGTCTCCGTCCGATGCGATCGAATCTACACGATTCGCCAGCTGGCGACCACGTTTTAAACCCCTAGAAATGAATTAAGGGGTAGGGAATGGATAAATATTTGCTTTTAGTTCGTTCAATCCATATTACATACCGCACGTATTCAGGTCTTTTAAACCCACGTACGCCATTCCGTACAGGGGAATGAGACATTTCGGTTATGTTGTTCATGCTGTAACTGAAACATTATCAAATGACATTATTATAGTGTTTGATTTGTACGATTCCAATTTATTTTAACTTACCTTCTCGAAAAATCGGAACTATAATACTCATCCTTATTGCTGTTGTTTGAAGTTTCCACCTTTTCGATAGCCGAAAGTTCACACGGTATATTCGAAATGTCGCTTTTCCTACTGGAAACGCCCGAATCCTCCGTATAGTTCCGATGCATTTTTTTCGATACCTATAACACACAATTGCAAGTCGTTTTATAATGTGTTTCATAATTCCGAAATACATTATCTCACCACCAAATACTCAAACGGATCCTTTAGGCGCGTTTTCTCCTGACCAGAATTCGTACTGTCTACGTTTTCCTTTTCCGCCTTCGTCGGTGCTTCCACCCGCTCTAAGCGTAGCCGCATCTCCTTCACCGAAGCGTAGCTGCCGCTCGAGTTCGTCTTCCCATCCTCGCTCGAATTGCACGTATAGTATGAAGATGAATCGAACCGTTCCTCCACAATCGTCATCTCCGGCCTTTTCATTTCCGCGCTTACGTTTTGTTCGGCCGAAAAGAATGGACTGACGCCCGACATTTTGCTATCGTTCTGCTGCCGCGACTGGCCGAATGAACTGTCCGATTCGTGATCGGAAGTTTCCTCCCGAATCGGCGCATTCGATGCAGCTTCTGCTGCCGCGTCTGCTACAATACGCTTATCGTGCGACCCGAACGACAAGTGGGAGGTAAGTGACAGCAATTGGCCGGGAGTACGAGCGTTTAGGTTTGGTGAGCAATTAATTAGATCCGATATCTCTAAATCTCTGCGCATATCGATACGGCTGAGACCAAAGTCCGTCAGCTTCACGTGGCCGGACGCGGCCACTAGCATGTTGTCCGGCTTGATGTCCCTGTGAACGATCCCATGCCCGTGAAGATACTGCAGAGCGAGACAGATCTCGGCCGCATAAAACCGGGCCGTAGCCTCATCGAAAAAACCGTACATAGCCAACAAGGACTTCAGATCACCACCAACCATATATTCCATCACGAGGTAGACAGACGAGAGCGTTTGTAGAGAATAATACAGCGTCACACAGAACGGACTGCGCGACAGTGCCAGGGCATTGCGCTCCGTTATCACCTGCGAGACCATGTTCTTGTTGATCATCTCGGACTTCTGCATCACCTTGATGGCATACAGTTTGTTTTGGTCACTGTTTTTATAGCCTAGAAACACCTTTCCAAACGCACCCCTACTGATCGGCTTGACAATGCTAAAATCCTTAATGGTGGGAAGCTGCAAGGGAAAGCGGAATCATGATGGATACGAATACAGTAGATACAGTCTCATCGCACGATTTCACAGCCTTACCTTCGGACTGCCGGTCCCGGTTTGAGCAGTAAAGTTCTCTAGCGTACGAAATATGGAATCATTTTCCAAAGAACTGGAATTGCCGCTACTACATTCTGCAAGCGCCAGTGTTACTTTTTTCTTCGGCGTTGTGTGATGCTCGCTCATCATGCTTTGCTCTTTGCTGCCGACGGTAGCCATTTGTGCCACTGGTGTTAAGAGATTTATCGTTGCGAAACGTTTAAACAATACAATTTTTGCATCACGCTCTGTAAATCTTTAGAAAATATCGTTACTTTTTATCAACGAACGCACTACGAAACACAAGGCCGTTTATTCTTTGCTTTTTCTCGAACGCGTTTAAATGGCCAAATGTCAAGTCAACTCTTGATAACTATAAACGTACCAGTAGAAGGCAACCGAAATTTATGCAATTCGTATTTAATTTCAATTGCAACGCTATATGCGGATGTTTGCTGAACTAACTTTCGAGACTGTTTACAGTGCGATCAATATTTATATAAATCATCATGCTTTTTCTATGGTAAAGAATCATATCGAGATTAAGTTGAACTTAACTCGATTAAAATTCGAATTGATAATAATTTACTTCAGCCAATTTAAACATTTCAACGCATAGTTTTGGGAATCCATCAAAATTGCGAATCGAATTAGCAACCAAATTTTATACAAACCTTGAAAATACATTCGTCCTTTAATGGAGCCTCTATGTTATTGTTGCTCACCGAAAATAACTGTTATCGAGTGAAAAATGCACTTCTATGTGCGAAGCACAGCTAAAAAGCGTACGTAGATAAAATAAATTTATTCATATAACATTTCACTCTACAGTACATTCTGTTCTCATAGATTTATATCGTGTTGTTAAAGTGTAGTTCTACCAATCGGTTTGATTTGTGTGTTGGTTACGAATGAATTTGGTTATGTCATTTACAATTTTTAAGACTATTGCATAAAATAGCAGCTACATAAATTATTTACTTGTTGTTAAGTTTCTTACTATCCCTCATTCTAGATCACACATTATTGACTTCAAGCACAAATAGATCGCTTCTAAGCTAAGCGTTTGTTTTATTTGGGAAAAATAAAGAAAGTCAACTACTTTTACACCCCTGTTTTATATATCATTAAGAATAATAATTACTGTCACTATAAAATATGCTTGTATACATCCATGTGAACTTTTCGTTACGTGAATAAAATACCGTAAATGATGCAAAGTTGCAGAATATTATGTACATGCCCGATAAACCCTATAGATTGATGGAGGGACATCATCCGCCGCCGCTAGTAAGATTGAATTGCCTTGTTATGTTACACTTAAAATATGTTTTAAATTTTATATCCGAAACATTCATATCTAAAGTGATAAAATTTTGAACAACGAAGCGAAAAAGTCTCTTTTTGAATGGTTTTTGATTAGGAGTGTATCAGTTTCGTTCCGATTGGTTCGATATAAATTTTAAAATTTCTTTTCAATATTACTTTAACATGATAAGGCATTTTGCGTCAGCGGTGCGCTAGTGGTTTGAAAATATACTTCATCTAAACAAATATAGACTTGGTTCTTTGCCAGCATATAACTTTGCAGGCCTCTCATACGCACGCTGATTACACTACGCTAGTAAGGCTTATTTGGTGCTGGGACATGAAATTCGGATTTATCATGTGGTGCCGGTTAATCTATCGACCGTCTAGCTCACATAGCACGTTGCAAAGCTTTCTCTGCATGAATTGTTCGCCACTATTTCATATCTGTCCAGGTGCGCTGTGTCTTCTAGGCAACTTCTAGCGTTAGAGCATTTGTAGTATGACTATTTCTTAAAGCAACGAGTTCCAGCGCTTGATCGGCAGGCTGGCAATCGATCGTCCCACGAGCAACGTCATCATCGGGATCAGTGCTCCCGAAATGACGGTCATCACCGTGCCGCTGCAGTGACGTTCGTGTTTATTTTCGAAAAACTCGGCCTCTTCATCGCACAGACACACTTTGTAGGTGTTGTTTCCGTTGCTGTTCAGCATGCTGCTGGTGAGGAATGTTTTGCTTGTGACGAGCGTCGTGGTCGGTTTGGTCGCGTTCTCAATGGCGCACATCATGCCGTAATCGCATTGAGCCGAGTCAGCACACAGATGGCGTAGTCCTGCGAATGAAAGGAATAGTAGAACATATTTATTTGCTTGCTCAACGTACACACGCACGCAGAATCTTAGATAAAATGTCAACTACTCGCAAACCGGAAATTCAAGGATGTAATAAATCATTATAACTTAGAGCTTAGTTAGCAATAAAGGATTCTTTAGCTTCGTACAACGGACATGCCATCTCCGTACTACTTACAAACAAAAGACAGAATAAGAAATTTACGCGCTTCAGAATGTAAGCAAGGCAAAAGAGGCGATGCCTGCAAAACTAAAATAAAATTTCTGCTCGTTGTGTGGCGTGTAACCTTCAGCTTAAAACTAAACGTGACTTAGCAATTCTGGCATATAATGACAAAAAGGTGTTCATCATTTGCAAAAAAAAAAAAATAATAAACCCACTTTATCCTGCCGCAGATCGAGTCACGTAACACTGGAAGCTAGTTTTTTTTTCAGTACAGTAGAAGCGAGTTCATACTACCGACTCCACCTAAGGTCATGCAACATGCAACATCCTGGGCTCAATGCCCCGCTATGTGCATAGCCGTGCAAGCCGTCCCCACATCGCTCATGTAACAAGAATTTACGTGGATTGTGTATGTGAAACGGTGCTGTATCTAGCTAAATCAACGTACGCTGCGAAGAAGCCGATATCACGATGGCTATGCCGGCCTCAGTAACGAAGCGGAAGTTTTCGACAAATTTATTACACAAACGCAAGTCACCGCTCGACACCGCCCGTTCTCGCCCCGCGCACGAGGAGAACTTTCAGTTTTGAAACCTATCAATTTTTTTTTTTGCAATAAACTAGCATATCCTCTTCCCTATGTGCACGGATCTGTTGCATGTGGTTGTTTCGCAGAATTTTACCGCTCCCCGGGGTTAGCGGTAAACAAGGGCCGTACATGCTACTGAAACTGGCTCAAATTTCCGGATCAACTGGGTTGCGTTTGTTGGCTGCTTACCTTTGTATTTGGCGGAGCATAATCCATTGACCGGTGCCTTGAAGTCACCGCACAGGCATCGCATGCGATCATCGATCGGATCGATAACGCAGCTGGTGTTCTGTATCGTACTGCAATCGCCATGGTTGGTGCAGCTTTTCGCTACCACTGTGTGGGAATAGACAAGAACATTAGTACCTGCTACAAATGTCACATATAATAAGACACTGAACCCACTAATAAAACAAGTCTACTACAACTATTATTATAGGAATTGAGCGCCTTGCTAATCCACTACTCTACAGGCCACGCGACCGTGAGCAGCATTCGGTGAAAGGATAATAGTGCAGAAAGATGCACTAAGTAGCCCCCCCCCCCCCGGGAAGGGGGTTTTAGTACGCCTTCCCAAATAACGAGTGCAAGCGCCGTTCCGTGCCTAGCCACAATTACAAATCCGACAAAATCCAAGCGGACGACTGGGAACGGGAGCTGCAGGCAGCTGCGGTGGCAAGGGATTAATTTTTCTTCGACAGTACATTTTTTTCATTTTTGTGACCACGGACCTGCCCTTTGCATCGCCTTTGTTCGTCGTTATATTTTGAGCAATTTTCAAACCAATTTTTCTTTGTTCCAGTTTGGCCGCTCATTTTGATTCGTTCGCAAGGCAAACCGCGCCACCCTACGCGGTTGATGACAATCGATGATAAAGGCGCAAGCTGGTTGTGGAGAATATGCATGTTTTTTTCTTATCTTAAGTCCAGCTATTGCTGTTCATGCCTATAATTCAGTGAGTGTTAAGCCGTGTGTAAGTGTGTGCGTGTGTGTGAGTGATAGGAACTTAAATTAGCCTTCATTATGTGCAACAAGGTGGTTCACGATCGCGCTTCGTGCACATTTTACGACCTGCTTGCGGTAGGGCCTTTTCCCTTGTCCAAGCTCTTATCGAGGCTACGGGGAAAGTGATGAATGTTATAGGTCAAGAGTACGGTACCCATGTGATGAGAAGAAGTACAACAAGAGAAATGAGTGGTAAAATATAATGACATGTTAAGTTCAATAGAAGTCGTCTAGTTAAAATCGACTGTAGGATCGTTCGTGACTAAATTAAATTCTTACAATTATTTCCCAAATGCAGCAGTATCGAAGCTACACATAATTAGTCATTTTAACTATCACTAAGTATCATTCCACCGATAAGTTGGATAAAAAAAATCATCATCTCTTTAAGCGCGGTAAATATTAATCAGTAATATTATGTTTTTTTTGTTAATGAGAATTTTAAATCTTACGGCCACGGTTTTAATCACGTTTTAAATCTTACGGTCAAATGAATCGTTTCCTATTTTGAGTCAAATTTGGAGTCAAAAGACATCTTGCATGCTATATTCGACCTTTTCTTTATTTGAATATAATATTGATTAACAAGTAGTACATGAACTGATTTTTTAATTCGTTTCATTTGTGTTTCCTCTTCCTCCTAGGTCCCGCAACTAAAAATCTGTTTCATTAAACTAAAAATAATAATTTATGGAACCCAGATTCCATGTACCGACACATGGAAGTAGTAATTCAACAGCCATCGAAATCAAAATTGACCGATCATGTAAACAACCACTACAGCCCATGATGGGGATATGAATGGAGAATGCTAATGAATGGAGAAGATTGTTCACGCATCATACCATTACGAACGGTTGCCGCACAGCACATCGGAATTTGGAATGGAATAAGTGACGGAAGTAAATCATACTAATGAATTCACCCTAACAAGACCAGTTTATAAGTGAGCGAGATTGTGTTTTCTTTTAGCTATTTTCAACAAGTCTCTTTGATTGTGTCAGTACAGTTGAAGTTGAGTAAGTTACTCACCCATAGTGAAACTCTGAAGTGAATTGTATGGAGTGATAGTGTGTTTGATTGCACGCTCGGAGTGAGTACATTAAACATGACATCATAAAAATTTATTTAAATGCGACCCTTTGTAAATAATACCTGAATTCTAAGATTTGTTTCATTAAACGCTCTTCTTACCTTTGATGTTATTGAGTATTATTTCGAGTAATTTGTGAGTATATCAATCGTTTTATGATAAGTAAACCGGAAAGAAATCCGGAAAACCAACAAAATAAATCGCTCTCCGTACCACCATTTGCTCATTTCGTATCCATAAACAAACACTTTGTAACAAGCAACAATCGCACCCACTCAATCGGTAGTAAAAGTGGCAATATCCAATCGCCGGGTACCACCTGTAAGCAATCGTTTACATTACACGATCGACCGTGTCGATTGTTTCAATTAGCTCGAACGCCGTTTCCCGCCGTTGTTTATCAAGATTTCGATAAACGTGCTATTAATTCGAACACCTAGCTTGCACCAAACCCGCGCGAGGTGTGAGTCCGGCACACGACAGACTGCTCGAAGGTTGTTCAGGTGGTGCTTTCCCATAGTTTTAGCCAAGTTGCTTCCTCCCAGGTCGCCTGATTGGGCCCGATTGTCAACGTTCGAGCAGACCATAAATTTTCACCTTCTTCATAATCCCGCTATGCGTTGGTTGCCTTCTACCGGCGACAACCAACAACTTCCAGGACAAAGACCAACAAACCAACCAACCAACCAACCAACCAATCTGTTGATCGTTCTCGTTCTCATACGAAAGGCACGTGCCAGCCACGTTACGAACCGCAGAACCTGCTAACCATGCTATGCAAAACGTGTTGTTAATTTGTATTCAATTATTCGGTATTTATACTGGTGGAGCCATTGGCACGTCTATTAGCTTAATTAGGGCTGGGTGCGAAAAAGAGAAAGTCATACCGGGTGGAAGATCACCTTAGTGTGGGCTAGATATTCTGCACTGTCTCACGTTAATGCTAACCGATAACCTAAATTAAGGCAGGATCGTTGCAAAAACTCTCGCTATCGTGGAGTATTTCCCTTTTTTGTTGATATTATCTGCTCACGAAAGTACCCCGCAAGCTCACCGGAATTTATGTGCCAACGCCCATTCCGGAATGGGAATGTTCTCCTCGAGCCCAATGTCGTGCCGAGGACGTCCGCATTCATTAACATGCTTTCAGCAAAGCACGGAATGTGCCGAAACGAATTCCTGCCATTGTTACGAGTTCATCCTTTGCCGCGAAAACGGATTCGCGCACGCACACCTGCACAAACGGCCCATTTACGAGGCGCAACCGAAACAGATGAAGAAACAAAGCTTTCACGCGCACGGATTGAACTGGTCTATGGAATTTTCTATATAATCGTGACCATATAATAAAGAGCATTCCGGGCCCGCCACTAACAGTACTGTAATCATAATCTGTGCCCTTTTTTTTTTTTGCTTTGGTGCGTGTATTACAGCCGATTAAAGCTTTTACGCTTCAATGGAAGCAAATGGAAATAATCCATTTCGATAGCCGCACCCAGTTCGGAACACATGTTGAATGGCAAAACTGAAGTGTGCGTATTTGCAAAAAAAACTTCTTTCTTCCATCCAGCGCGCCCAAATTTTGACCTTTTCAGGCGGTAGACTCTAATAATTTGTGGTTTGCAACAAATGACGGCTTTGGAGGAGGGTATATTAAGAAATAATCTTCGTTTCATTTCGTGTCATTTTTTGAGAAGCAAATTAGCGACACGCACAAGCGGGATACGAATTGGCGAAAAAGTCTTTTTTGTTATGAAAAAAATGTTTGCGCCCGATTAGAAGTCAGTATTCGTATAATGCCGTGTGGTGCGTCAGTCATACTCAAATAACTGAAACTAGTTAAATCAAAAGTTTAATTAACCATCACTCTAATTGAGCTGCGTAAATGATTAGCAATCATATCTACAAATTGCAAACAAAATTTGTTCTGAGAGAACAGAATGTATATACATAAGTTTAGCTTCTGAAGAATTGAAAGTAACACCGCAATGATTGACAAAGACAATAATAGGCAGACTAATTAAACATGTAAGTTATTAATAACTATTCCTGTATCGGATTTCACTCTTGACAGCTTAATTAAAGCAGAAAAAACATAATTTAGACTATAAGCTGACCACGATAACACACAACAAACACAGAATTAGGATGACGCTTTATATCTGTAGCATCAATCTTGTAACTTTACGAAGCATTCCACATATTTTTCAACAAGTTCGAAATATTTCAAAAAGCCATTTTCGCACCATGTGTTTTATACCCGTTTACTGTGTTAATTTGCGACTGATGATAGAGTATACTTATTTCATTTCAGTTCTTTAACGGTATCTTTTCCCAGCCCACCTAAAACATACTGGTTTATTTTCCCAGCCAACTTAGATCAGTCGTCTTGAACTCGTCTGAAGGTCGATTCGATGTGTTTGATTTATTAATATGATTTTAATTTGAACGCTTCAAAATTCAATGAGCGATTTCGTTTCCATCAGATAGCGTGAATCTACTTTTTTTTTTTAATCCTTTATCAATAATAGAATTCAACAGCAAATAAACTATAATAAAAACCATCATTGTGTGATTTATAGGATTATCTAACAAAATCTTCCGTCGAATTAATTTTAATTAGGCTAATATTGTAGTAAAACTTAATAATATATTTATTGTATATTTTCAGTGAACAGTTAGTCCGTCAGCTAAACGAAACCTTCTCAAGCAAAAAGAGAATAAAACATCCTTTCGTAAGGTGGTTTGTTTTTGTTTCGGAAATTTAAGAATTATGATCGATTAACATAACATCGTTTAAGAAAAGATATTCCTTCACGAATTCGCGAAACCATCTAATGCGATGTTTAAATGCTATGTATACTTTTCACTGAGCGCTACTTTTTTAAAATAACGAGTTTGGTACGTCCTCTCAATGTGATAGACTGTGCTGATTTATTTTAAATTTCGGTCTCCTAGTCATGTGAAAACATTAAGCATTACACTACTGATGTGATATATAAAACCAATTTCCTCATTAGTGTTCGAACGTGATTGTGCTCAATGTGGCAGCAGAATGAATACCTTGGTTTACATTATACCAACTTCTATCAGACCTTGACTGTTGACCCTTATTGCTTCAAAGTCACAATGTTCGTCGCGACGACCTCTTGTGATTATCAAAGACTAAAGCGAATAATTCACGGATCCCTCAGTCATTAATCACCGTACCACTACTGACACTTTTAGTCTCTTTTTGTTACTAAGGAGAACGTAAAACAGCTCAGCTGTAGTTTTGCCCCCACATTCAACATAGAATCTTACCCGGCGGTGGCGTTGGCGCTGCCTGTTGATTCGTGTTAGACTTCCCGAACGTCGACAACGCCGACGAACTGACGCCAAACAGCATGATCAACACGGCGAACAGTGCACTTATGCTTCCGCAATGTGTCATTTGCTTGAGTGGACCCATGGTTTTAGGTTTTGCGGTATACGCGACCTACACTGCGGCCCCGGGTTGACACTATCTGCCGCGTTAAGCACCCGTTATCCGTGTGCTACGAGTTGTGAACGGAAATGCGATAATTTCACCACCGTGCAAGGGACACAAAGAAGTCGCGCAACGCACAATGAGACACTTCCGGGCGGTTAATCCTACAGGTTAGCACCCGAAACGGGTACGCAACGTACACGGCGATACTTGGAGCGGTGTCGGTACTTCCTTCACAAGCGAACCACCCGCGGAGCGTCCATACTGCCCTAGTGGCACGCGCGTTAGCGTAGCGAAATTCCGCAGCTTTGTCACACACCGAGACTCCCCTCGGAACTTGAACTAGATTCTTGCCTCAGTGCACAACTTCCCGGTAACTTGACGGCGTGACTCGTGTATGCGACCGAACCGTGGCGAGTGCCGTAACGAAGTGAGCGTACGTCCAAGTCACCCAGTTCCACCAAGCGTCGAGGGTTGCTTCGAACGGAGAGACTTCTTGGGATAGTATCCTCGCCTTCTCCTCTTCTAGGAGCAGGTTTGCGTGTTTTGGCTGCGACGTTTGGCCCACCTTCTCGTCCCCCATTGTCCTAGGACCACCAGGTACCACCACAAGCAGCAGGTAAAGGTGAGCCACTCGAAGGACGAATGCCGACCGAGCCTGGAGTGATCGATCCAGACCCAAGCTAGTGGTCTCTCTTCTGCACGGTTCGCGGGTCCCGTAGTAAGACAGTGCGAACAGCCTGGTTGCCAAACAACACCCATCAACACCTGTGCGAGCAGGACGTCACGAAACCCACCGTGCCAGTGTATTTATAGTAAACAAATACACCGTGCCGTCCATCGACGCGCCGAGTACGGTAGCGAATTTTCAACGCCTCACGAGGTGGGCAGCATAATTATAAATACAATCTCGGCCTTCCTCATCGCTGAATCATCATCGTGGCCCGCGCCCCGACGCACCCGCCCGCACGTCCACTTTTCAGGCCACACTCGTCTAATGACAACTTTCGCGCACCAACGTTCGGGTTTGGACTTTTGTTTTGCCGGACCCGCTCCAGTGAAGAACGTGCGAATGCGTTCCTGCTTTCTTCGCGTTCGTGTTTTGTGGGCATTTTTTGTATCACTCCCAGCGACGGGCTACCCGTAAGAGGTCGCGCGTATCGCACACGGCATGCTTCCCCCCATGGGTGAAAATGCGTCGGAAGCGCAACCGTACCCGGGTAGCGTAACAATAAAACTTTTAGTTTTATAGACTTTTCGCTTCCCGGATACCCACTGCGTGGGGTTTTCGCTTGTTACGTGCGCCGCGTGCGGGGAGTTTAACGCCCCACGTGGAAGGGGAGCCGTTGTTTGCACACGGGAAGGAGGAAGCCCTCGCAACGCCCGCCAAGTGGCACCGGTTGGACGGAAATGTTTCAAATTTGCAAATCAGAAACTAAGAACCCTGGGAGCACACCGCGTTCGTACGATCAATCACGCCACGCTTGATAGACAGCAAACGTGGCCCGGTCGGGTGACATTTGACAATCGACCACCGACCCTTGGCTGACCGGACGGAGACCGGAAGTGAGGCACGGAGCAAAAGTTTCCCAAAATATGAAGCCCAAAGGGGCACGGTGAACCCGATAATGACGCGGTCGGAGTTTTTTTTTTTGCGCAAGATAAGTATCCTCTCGCCGAAAGTGGTCGGCCACCTCGGGACGGAGACCATCGCGACCATCGCATCAGAACCGCTTCGTATCACTTCGATTCACACCACCCCGTTTGACCGATTTCCCCGCCGTGTAAGTGTGATGAAGCATATCTTATTGGGCTTGAACATGCGAAGCTTTTTGCCCCCACAAACGTGGTGGTTCGCACACACGCGGACCCCTCTAGTTTCCCGTGCGCAGACACGCGGACAAAATGGTCGTATCCACAGGCGAACAGCCGGACGCGCCCCGATACGCGCACCACTACCTGAAAGGTTAATCTTTTTAGCCTTTACCAGTTGAATCGGGCACGAACTAAAACCGGGTGGAAGCGTTGGACGGTTGTATGGACACGGCTCGTTATGGATTCGTTCTCGGATGGACTCGGACCTGTCGTGAATGGAGATTTATACGCCCGGTACGCCCCGCTGGCAGGGCGTTCCACGCCGGTGAGGTGAGTTATTTTTCAGACTGCCAGCAGCGGTGCGCCTCAGTTTATGGACGTTTTACGAGGCACTAGTCCAACAAATAACAGTAACTGATGCTTTATGAGGTTTCGGTCAGTTTGCGGTTCTGTTTCGCAACGATTATTCTGTAATTGGGAGCACACACACATACACCGCTTTTGTTGTGGAATTGTTGTATTTTTGTGTGCGGAACGTGCTTCACGTGCTTTTCACTTATTTTTGTCATTTTTTCTAATTGATTTAATTTTTTCTGTTATTTCCATAACCCACCTTCCACGGGAGAAGTATACGGGCGAGTTTGCTGTAGAAAAAAAATTTTAAGTTATTTTTACAATTAAAACATGATTAGTTTTTTTTTTATTATAGTTTTTTTGTCATCTGTCAAAACCATTTTCGGTATTTCAGTATTTTAATTTTCTACTGCAGAAAAATTCGCTTTTCTTGAGAAAGCTCGATGTGTGCAAACCTAGACTCACAATAAAACGAGTTGATGTTCGTTGCCAGGAATCGGCAAAAGAATGACCATCCGACAGTAAAGTACATTAGACGATTGAATCAACCTCCAAAACCACCCGGCAATAAGCTCGTCAATCGCGCGAACGAAACATTGACACGGAATCACATCAGAAAAATCGCCACGTGCTTCCATTCGTTACCATTCGATGCACCGAGAGCACGGACAAACGATCGGTACGGAAATTGGTACGAATATAAATAACCGAAAATCGACAAAACAATACCCCTGTCCATACGAGCAGGGGCCGAGCATTTATTCGTAAAACTGTTGACGAAGCGAAACACCAAACAAATTTTACCGCCCTCGCTCGTGGCTGCATCAACAAAGAAACAGTTTACCGCGGGAAAACGGGTTGGTTGGGAACGGGCAAATCGATTGTCTATAGAAACGGGATTCTAATGTCCTAACCCGAGCGTTACGAGTACCATAGGGAAAAAAATCGGCTGATGAATAGTTAAAAAAATGGAGTAGCCTGACCGTCTTTTGTTTACGATTCTGCAATTACTGCACCATATCGCCGACAGAAAAATTTGGTTGTGACCCTTTTATTTGCTTCGCTTTGCTTTCGCTAAAACAAACATCAAACCGTTCCTTGGTATTTTATCTAATTACACCATTTATCATAGTGCGCGCACGTGGCATTCGTTCTAAAAATGAGACAGTTTTTTTTTCTTTCGCTTGGTTTACAACTGAAACGGCTGCAAAAAAAAAAAACAACCACTCACACTTTCACCCAAAATATAATAAGCAAATGAAAATCTACCAGATAACGCACGTATCTGCAGCACACTTACCTCCACCGGTGGTTTTAATTGCCTTCACTGACCGTGATTGGTGGACTGGTCACACGGAATCGTGCACGCCAAAGTACCCGCCAAACCGAAACGGCTAGAGCAGTGTGGTTGGGCAACGTGAGGGAAGGCACTAAAAGAGCGCGAACGAGTTTGTGGTGAAGGATGGAAAGGTCACGCCACATTCAAATTAAAATGGCTTCTTCCAACGATAGCAACGCTCGGACAAAATGCTGATAATGCATCCCCGACCACGATCACGACCACGGGACGCTCTTGCTGCGGTACAGTTTGCTTCCTGCTCGCGCACCAGGTTTGTCCGGTGGAGGCGCCTGGTGGGTAATCACTTCAACATGCTCATCATCAACAGTGTCCGTGAAGATGCGCCCGTACTTGCATTGCCCTGAGGGGGCAGTAATATCGATCAGTTCTTGAAAATGGGTCTTAAACAACCTGCTTTTTAATTTTATCTACACAAACAATACCTGTTGGCGTATACACGTTCGGTATTGTTAGAAATTGATTCTCAGTAAATTTTCTTCATGGTCTTGACATTCAATATACACTGTATCTGCATTGATTGGATTTTTTAATAACGAATCAGTGGCAACTCCCTCATAGTTTACCGAGTGTTCAATCAATTATTAACGTTTAATCCATCAACGCTGCTATACCAACGTCGCAGAAATCAGTCCAACAGTCAAACACAGTGTGGATGAACGCTCTGCATTCATGGCTACCTCGATCAACAGACAGACCTCGTGCATTGGGTACGTTTTTGTTCCGGAGAAAACTCAACCTTGCCCTTTTCCTGCGCTAGTTATTCAACACCACAGCATGATGTTTTCACTCACGAAACCTACACAAAACCTGTTAACACAACCAGCCGGAACGATTTGTGGTTGTCTTTTCCAATTAAACAAATCAACAAACCTGCAAGCCAGCCCCGTTTTCCTTCCCTGTTCACAAATTGCGGTGACCCAATTTCTGCTAAAATCCTTCCTTTAATCGCGATAGCGCGATAGGGATCCGCTACCGGTTCCGCCGGTCCGAGGTATCGTGATTTTTTTTTCCATTGTGACCCATTTTTTTTACAATCGCCCAACCTACCCCGACACCCGACCAGAAACGCAAAACTGTGCCATTCGTGCAGTAATAGTTATTAGGCTTGCAAATTGTGGCTTCACCGAGAGGCGTCCGGTGAAAGCGCATTGTGAGAAAAAGAAACCGTAGGAGTAAAACACAATTACTACACTCTTTTGCCCTGTTTTCGATGCATGCTTGAAAGCTTCATAAATACTTATTTTTTTACTATCGCCCTTTTTTATGCTCCCTGAACGATTATAAGTCTGCTACAAGGGCCCATTTCCCGTTTACCCGTCTAAAAGCGTTATAAATCATCGGCCAGCGACCGGGTTGAGCGTAAAAGGCTTCATTCGTAACCGTTGTGTCTCGATAGAGCGATTGGTTTCTAACCAGGTTGATGGGATTTTTAATTTCGCTGTGAAACCATGCGCGCAAGAATCCTGTGTTAGAAACGTACCGAATGTGTTGGCGCTGCTAATGACATCATAAGCGCTATATGATTGCCCACCGTCATCTTTCGGTCACGCACAAGGAACGCGGAAATAAGCTCCCCCAAAATCGACTCTATCTTCCACCGCCAGCGCAAACACGGCACACGAGGCAGAGCGGCGTTATTCGCGTTCCTTCACCTTGAACAGGCGGAAGTGCTGACGGAACCAACCGACGGGCCTCATGGGCGGTCGAACGGGTACTTAATAACGTTTGTTCGCGTCCCCACCGTTTGCCTGTCCTGTGAAGCCACGAAAACGGTGACGTCAAACAACAAGCTCGTACCGGAAGTGTCCGGCTGTTTCTAGCCTTTTATGCTACGCTCGGAACAAAGCAGAAGCTCATTGGAACTAATGGGTGAAGAATGCTAAAGTGGTTGGAAGAAATACTAATGGGCGAGCGAATGAGGTGCGCGCGAAGATGCTATCTAGATGGAATAGTTGGATAATTTATAAATTTATGCTTTTTTTCGGAAACACACACTAGTTTCGTTAAGCAACCCGTGGTCTAATTTCGATCTCACACCGTTTGACTCAGGTGTACAACGTAAATACCGATGTCCAGTATTGAGAGCTTTCGGAAAGCTTTTCCCATAAAGTTTATTGATTTGAGTTTGCTATAATATTTACAGGTACCATAATATTTAAACGCACCCGTCGTTCACCTTCTTTCTATCACACATATTATATCAGACATACTAAATACTCAAAATTATTATACATTTTCACATTTACGCATAGTTTAAGCGATGTTTCGACGATTTCTTTAACCAAAAGAAATAAAAGCACACACAGAGGGATCAATGAAAAAACCAACGGCAACAGTCCACTACAGAGGCCGCATATATTGCTTTATTATCATTTGTAGTAAAGGTCTATCTTCATCGTTACATGCTACTTGTCCGATTACTAGCTCGTGGTTGTCGGGACAACCGATTCGTTTTTTTTTTCTTTTTTTTTGCTTCTAAAGCATATACAAACACGTGCACGATCCGGTAACTAGTTCACCTTATTGCGTACGCGTAACGAGTTTATATTGCAGTGGTGTACAATGTTTGGGCAATTGGTGTATAAATAGTGTATTCCGTATTGCTGTTCGTTGGTTGCGCTAACAGGATAGCGTTGCACTCGGTACAGGGGAATACAGGTCGGAGAAGAAAGTAATAAATAAAGCACAATTTCACGAAACGATAGTACAATTTAATAGTCGATTTTCGCCATTTGCCGTACATCGGCGTTACGCCACTGCGAAGCTCGATTGGCCTCCACGCCCTTAGGCATAGTATGCATCCCGTAAAGCAGAACCCGTAATCAGCACGGCGGCACTGGTAAGCATGAGTGTAATCACCTTCAGGGCGCTGGGGCGATCGGAAGAATCTGCGGCGAGAGGGAAAGAGAGCAGAAATGGTACAGTATCGTCCAGCGTCGGCGTTCGCTGCGAGTAAGCATTGAAAACGATTTCCTACTTTTGCCACTAGGTCTAACGCACTTCTGCCGCTCCACGTCCGGGGAGTAGTCAAACTTACACTGACAAGCCGAATTGCGACATTCGACATTGTCCTGTTCGTCCTCCACGAAGCACTCGCTGGTTTTGGAGCAGCGTGATTCAAGCGCTGCAGTGGAGCAGAGACAAGGGGGAGAGAAAGGAGAAACCATTAGTCGTCAACTCGTCAAAAAAAAAATCAGCTGCGCTGACCCGATCATCTCACTAACCAACTTTCTTGTTGCACTTTCCGTCCTTGAAGTGGTGCTCGTTTTCGTTGCACTGACACTTGCCGTCACTGCATCGACCCAGCTCACCGAGCAGCGGCTGGCACTGCTCGTCCACGCTACACTCGTCCCCGTACTGTTCCGCCTCCTTCAGACAGCGATTGTTCGACGCCTGATAGTTGTGTCCCGGTTTGCAGTGGCACTGCTTCGGTTCACCCGGTGCCACACTTCCTTCCTCGTCGTCCGAGCCGCTAGCCGATTGGCACACGGCCTCGTCGAACGCGCAGTCCGATTCCGTCTCGCACTCGGCACCCTTCACCGCCTTGCACCGCTCGTCGACGAAGAAGTAGTTGGTTTTGCAGACGCACGTATGCTCACCGGAGCAGCGTGTGTTGGTCAGTTTGCAGTCATCATCCCGCTCGCAGTACGCCTCGTAGCCTTCCTTTTCGACGCACAGCTGCTTCGCCTCGTCATACTCCGCGTACGGGTAGCAGGTGCATCGTTTCGGCGACACGCTCGGACAGTACGCACCGTACGGTGAGCACTGGCTCTGCTGGGTACAGGATGTGCCGATGCCAAGGGCGGCTGTAATAGAGCATTAGCATTAACACACACGTGTGTGCAGCGAATCGACTTGCTTACTTACGCTTCAGGCAGGCGCGCATGTTGGGTTCGTAAAACTGATCATTTTTGCAGAGACAGCGGCTGTTCGAGTACTTCATATCCGCTTCGCAGTACTGCCCGTCATGTGCGTATTCGCCGATCTCGGCCATGCACCGGCCGGCCTTGTTGTAGTAGCCTTCCCTGCAGTGACACTGGCCCAACCGGCACACCGAGTAAGGCACTTCCGGACACTCGACGCCCTCGTCCAAGCAGGGATCGCCAACTGGAAACAGTCGTAGAAGCGTTCATCACTCCAACATCAGCTCTTTCAAATTCACGCACTTGAAAAAAAAAAACTCACATTTGCGGCACCGCTCACAGTCGCTGGCCGAACGTTTGGTGTTGATCTGCACGCGTTTGCCGTTTCCGGTGTCCGTGTTCGTTTCGGCGTCGCGCATCTCCGGCCCATCCGGACCGACCGCTTTCGACGGTGGCCCTTCCGTCTCGTTTGGCTTTTCCGCGGCCTCCGCCGTCTGTACGGCTGCATCACGGAAGGTTTTGGTTTGTGCTTGTGCCGCATCGGTGCAGACCTGGTTCACGCACTGCAGATTCTCCCCGTCACAGTCCTGGTGCACAAGACATTCTTCACCATCTGCAGATGGTACATGTATTAAGAGTAAAGATTAGTATCGATATATAAACGATTGGTTTTATCGTTATCTGAATTTCTCTCTTCTTTGCAAAAGAACTGATTTATCGTTATCTGAATTTCTCTCTTCTTTACAAAAAAACCGATGCCATTTCAAATATTTAAGATCGTTAAAAAACATGGTTTATATATCTTAACTAGAAAATCGGAAATAATATCCAATTCCATATAATATGGAAAACTAATGTAAATGATTATATGATCTATGTCAAGTTTAGGTTCTTTTAGGCTAAAAACACATAAAAATAATTATATTAAATATTTTCATAGCATATTATATCAAAATCAACACACCAATTGTGTAAACTCATACTTCATACCTGAAATCGTATTATGTTATCGTAAACATGATATAAAATCTATCAAATCGAAACATGCTATATCGTATCAAAAATATGATTCTTTAGTATCATCTTTTCTAATGAGCTTTCTATACTTAGTCTTTCCTTCTGATCTACTTTTGAGATAATCTCTAATACTTGAAAAGCAACTCCAATTTTTTCTTACATTCTATTAAACATGATTGGATTCATTTCAAAATTGGATTTGTCGTCAAAAGGGTCTTCTCCAAAACAAGGCTTAGGGAAAACCGAAACCACACACGGCAAACCAACTGACCCACTTTGCCGTCCCCGCGTCAATTGTTTTTCTACCCGCTCTCCATGAACGCAACCCAATCTACAAACGCCAACCAATCGCTGTGCATGGTGAACCTCCTATCTGGTGCAGTTGATTGAATATCTGGCACTGTAGCGGTTGTGGCAGGATAACTTTCATCATCAGCGTGTATCAATGCTCCCAACTAGCCGAACCGCCCAAAAACTCACTTGTCACACGCCGCCGGCAAACGTTGCTGCTGCGTCGGTAGAACCCGTCCGCACACTCGCAGGAACCCCGGTGACACACGACCGCCTCCCGGTTGTGGCTGAAGAAGCAATCGATATCGTCGCTGCACGGTTGGCCAAGATCGACCAGCTTCCGGCAGCGGCCGCGGACGTACGTGTAGTCGCTGTCACAGGTGCAAACGCCGGCCTCGCACCTGGCACCGGTGAGCATATGAGAGCACTGGACCGCCTCCTGACACGCTACGCCATACGCGGACTCCGGTAGGCAGCGCGTGACATCGGTCGAAAAGACATTACCTGCCGGACACTGGCAGTAGCCGAAGATCGAGCAGTGCGAGTTCTCCGCCTTACAGTCGCTGTTGTTCTCGCATGGCCATATGATGCTACGGGAGCCTGCGGAAAAGTGAGAAAGCGTGATTGAAGTTGGGTTAGAATCGCTTGTAGGACCGTGCGAAATTGGAGTTCTAGTGCTTTCTAGTGCGGAGTTCAGACACAATCGCAACCGCGACGGTTCCAACGGCTTCACGCCCAGGGAAGGGAGGTCACCGTTCTGTTATTATTAGCCAAAGCAAGCAGTTGGTCCTGAACCGTGCCGTTCAATTCGAAACGCCTTCATCATTGGTGAACATTTCACCATTCCAGAAGAGCATATGTTGGCCTTGGGCCGGTGCGGGACTCTCACACCGGTCTTTGACGATTTCGACGAAGGCAAACAAACACACACACACACATACGAGCGCACTCGTGCCAAAGCGGGGAAGATTTCAAGGCTGCAAAGGACGTTACGTTTTATGAGCGCTCGTCACGAAAGCATACACGGACACCGGCGCACGGCGACAGAATGCTGATAATGGGAGGTTATGCATGGGCCAAAATAAAAACAACAAAATATCAAGCGCCTAACCTATCACATTAGCGGAAAGTGAGGTTACGATCCTGGGTTTTTTTTTCTCCCCTTCCCACTCAAAGTTCTGCTTGTTTTTCGCCCGTTCTAGTACTTGCTACTATAAACTTTGGAAGTAATATAATTTCCTCGCAAGCACAAAAAATGACCGCATCATGATGAACTCAATTGTTTGTTTTTTGTTCTAGACATTGTTTTACATTGGGGTAACTAGCTGCGTCATTAAATCACCCATTCACGGGAGGAACCGATGCGTTTGCAACGGGTCAACATTCCATTCGCCCCAAAACACTTGTCAATGGCTTATTTCGCCGTACGATGCACTGATAAGATATTGTGATGTGAAGAATCATTTATAATCACGCTCCGCTAATCGGCGAGCTTGCGGATGCAACACACTAACTGAACAATGCCATTGAACCATCGGCGAACTTTAATCCCTTGACGGTAGCACTGTGGAACTAGCATCTTTTAATATGATCTTTTTTTTAACCCATCACTTATTTCACCACCCATTACCTTGCACCACCAGCAGCACGATCAAAGCTAATCCCAAGCGGGTCATTTTGCTGGTACAAGTTGTTTGAATTGCTAAAGACACCACACGTAACGATACATTCCCGATCGATGGGTAAGCAGATACTGATCGGCTCAATCGTCCACTCTTCGTGATTACCACCTGCTTTGATACCAGCGCAAGTTCGATCCCAAACTTCGCTTATCAGCCATTCGCGGCCAACAACCGGCACCTGCTCGTCGCACACAATCTTCGCACATTGTTCTCCACATCCGACGCTTATCAGCCTATCGGTGCCCAAGCGGACTGTTAATCACTTTTACCTACCCACTGGATAGGCTTGTTCGAGTGTTGTAAATGAGCAAAGGGACACACTTAATGAGCTACCTAAGCTGCCGATTACGGTGATGGTGCTTCGAAAGCGCATTATTACGAATCACAGACACTTACGCACGGTGACGTCATCGTACGTTTCCTCCTGGAAGCAGACCACCAGCGGGTGCGCCTGACATATCTGCACGTGGTTCTGCGGCTGGAACCAGCAGATCAGCAGTAACACCGTCGTAACAGATTTTGGCCACATCACGATCGGTCGGTCGTGTCCGTTCTGCGAAACGTCCGACCGCGCTGGACGGACTGGTTCGTTGTGTCCCGGTAGCTTGTCGGCGATGCGTTTGTCGGCATACGACATGCCAGTGTTGGGCCACCGCAGCCGCTACCCTGCCCCCTTGGTGACGCGTCAAGGTAACCGGTTTCAATCCAAACGAACCCTTCAAATCGCAAAAACCCCTCCCCGCACCGTTTTGAGCCTCCTGGTGGCTAATAATTATTCCGGGACCGGGTGAGTCGCGCCCACAGGGGGGAAAATGTACCCCCGAAATGGGAAAAAACCCACCCATGGAGAGGGTGCAGGAAAGCGAATGCGGCCTGCGGTTGCTATAAAATTCCAATTGACCTCCACCGGTTGCCGCGAAAACGGTCGCGTCGGTGTTGGCCTCTTACGGGCGCTGGCGAAAAGCAAAACCATCAATTTTCTCCAACTCTCGCGCAACGGCGGTGCAACTGGCATGTGTGTGTGTGTGTGTGAGTGGCTTTGTGCACTGTGCAGCGCCAACAATAATTTACCGTCAAGAATCTCATAAATCTTTTCTAAAATCGTTTCCATCTAAGCCCTGGTCGGAGGTTCGGGCTGGTTGACCTACTAAAAGTCGAAGTCACGGAGTAAGGAGTTCCCGCGCGTGTGTGTGTGTGTGTGTGTGTGTGTGTGTGTGTGTGTGTGTGTGTGTGTGTGTGTGTGTGTGTGTGTGTGTGTGTGTGTGTGTGTGTGTGTGTGTGTGTGTGTGTGTGTGTGTGTGTGTGCGTATGTGTAAGTTAAGCATATGGAGCTGTCCGGAAGTGGACGGTAGCCGAACAAAAACATGCTTTAAAAATGTAACGATTGCAATATTAACATAACATTTGCGTAACAATTTAATGAGCCCAGCTGGAACGAGGTAGATTGGTCCCGTGTGAGCGTATCTTCTTCTACACCTTACTCTTATCGATTCGATCGCAGCAATTGCCGCACCGGGCTGGGCGCGCGCCTGCGAACATGCTCGCAAATCACTGTCGAAGTGCATTTATTTTATCAGCTCCTTACGGCACAGCGCGTGTAATTACAATCGTACGAAATCGTTCGGGGAAGAAAAAACAAAAGACGGGATCGATAGGACACGGTCGTCGTACAACGGCGGTGAAGGGAAACGAGAACCACCTTTGTGACCCCGCACCCTTTAACGCTGCCACGACCACCTCATTTTCCTCCCAGCACAGACAGATAATTGAAGAGTAGTGCTGATTGACGGACTAAATTATTCATCAACTACCGTCTGCAACAACTGTGACCGGGCGAGTGGAACGGCGAACACGAACCAACAAAAGCTACGGCAAAATTCTCTCACTTTCTCTCTCTCTCTCTCTATCTATCCCTCTTTTTACGTATAGTTAGCTTATGTAGGTTGTTTTCGTTTGTTACAGCTAAACCCGGAAAACAAATTTTACTCCACTTTACCCAAACCATAACCGGCCACTTCATTCAACACCACATCACCAAACTCGATGACGTCACCGGTGACCGGCAGCGTTTCCGCATCGATCCGATGCCGTCCGAACGAACGCGGGAAACGATGGCGGAAACGGTGCGGTTACAGTTTCCGCCAGCACGGATCGCACGGATCAATTGATCCACGAGCCACCCAACGAACAAGGGACGTAAAGCGTGGAAGCCAAGGAGCGCTGGAAAGAGAGCGACAACGAAACCGTGCGCTTTCGGGCTGTGCGAGCAGTTTTTCCACGCCGATGGGCGATGGCGTCACGAACACTACCTGTCCCTATTGCTCCGCCATTTTTCCCGACCGCACCGTCGCTCGGTCGTGTGACGTCAGCGTGGCAAAACTGAGCCGCCACGACAGGCACGACCGGCGGGACCGTCGAAAAAATGTAATGTAATTATTCCGCACAACGAAACTCGTTATTATTCCATTTGTCGACTTTGCCCCTTTCGCGTTTTCGGTTCCAACCCCGGCCCCGGGTCGGTCGCTTAATCCTGCCAACCATTTACCGGTGCGTTTCGACCGGTCGGTTCAGCGTCGAATCGATTTCATCGTTGCACGCGCCGCACGGCAAGGTACGGCGTTCCACGACGCCCATCAAAACTCGGTGGCACGAATTATGCCAAGTACCATCCATTTAATTTCCAAGGGCCATTTGGAGAAGCTCGCTTCACTGCCCCGCGCCAAATCATTGCTACGGAACCGGGCGGACCCATTGAGCGGGCGGCTAAAATAAACTTTTTGCCCCGCAAGCTCAGGACACCAGCGATGCTTATCAATCGATTCCTGGCTGGTGGTGGAAAGGGGTTTGTAAATTGAATAGATCAACATTTTGCGTCCATTACGCAAATATGGCTTTGAGTTTGAGCATTTGAGAAATCTAAGAAGAAAAAAAAAGAATCCAAACGCAGTCATTTGAACGAACCAAATAAACATCATGATTTCGCGTGAAGGGGTTGGGGGGAGGGGGGGGGAATAAACGAAGAGCACTTGTTTACGAGGGAACATTTTTTGTTTTTGAATCGATTTCTCAAGTCCTTACTCGTAGGGTAACGAGATACTACGCGCGGGAGTGCTGTTCAAAAGCGATAGAAAATCGAGACTACAATCTCAGTAGAGTGGAATTTTCCAGACTAGATGTTTCCAAATGGAGCAGACGAATTAAAAACACATCTCGCTCTACATATGCACCGGTGCGGAAGCAAGGTGTACGTTCTATTCCTGGCGCACACGAAGCAATTCCGTAGCTTTGTACGTATTTTTATCGCATTCTAATTACATGGCTACTCCAAAAATATCTCTACCTATTGTGCGCCTAATCGTCTCGATACAATCGAGCGGTGAAGGAAAGCGAAATAAAAGGAAGCTACTCGAGCTTGAGATACCTATCGCGTGCATCCGCGGCTTACCAACATAAGCAGGTCCAAGTACCATCTAAACCGTTCCGCGAGACCACTTCATTGCTGCGACAGATCGTGATCGTGAATGATGGACGGTGAGCGGTTTTCCTTCGGTTCACATTCACACTCACCACATCACAGCGCGCGAAGATGCCTTGTCATGGCCTACTGGACTGCAGGGAAAGAAAAGGTTTGCCAGCAACCAAACTTTCTGCCGGAGATGTTCAAATAAATTAGTCTTCTTTTTGTTTTTGCTTTTGCTTCACGGTATATTTTTCACCCTTCCGCTATTAATAGGCCCGTTATCACTTCACTCGCGTTTCCCGTACGCACACGCAAAACGGCACCACTGCGTGACCTACGTCCTTCGTCCTGAGGGTGTAGCAGCGGTTTAATTAGTTAATTAGTATCCGCATTAGTATCCATTCATTTAACGCGACATTAGCTCTGTAAGCGGTACAAAAGCGCGGTTCGTTCCCGTTTGTGCTATTTTTTCTCCTTTATGTGTGTACGTGTGTTTGTGTGTCCGTCCTATCACTTCTCGCGCGGTGGAATGTAACACACGACGATCGATAATTTCGCCTGCCGCTGACTGTGTGTATCTGCACTCGTTGGAGTAATTTGCGCCAAAATGAAGGTTTATGTATTTTTGCCTCTTTTTTTTTTACTCGCACGTTACGCGTGCGTTTCAAACTGTCCACCACGTTAACACACGGCCGCACTAATGAAGGAGTTGTGTTTCATTCATTAGTGGTCGGTCGGACCATGTTCCGCAATACAGTTTCGTGTTCCACTGCCACCCGTTAGTTTCCAAGGCATCGGGGAAAAAAAAAATCCGCCGCAAATATATTCCACTTTGCGTAATAATGATAACCCGCGTATTCCCACCCGAATGCGCGTGAACTTTCTACTGCATCGGGCGAAACGCGCGGGTCGTGTTTGGCCACGGTGGGTCAACTTTACGCGCGCGAAACGAACAAAGGAAAATCTGCACACAAACACACTCACACATACACACACACACACGCTTACACACCTGGAGGAGTGATTTTTATCGTAAGAATTTAGGGGTCAACACAAACCATCAAATCAACCTTGCCCCGTGCGTCCCGTCGTTTCGGCGTTGCGGGACCGTCCCGTCGTACTTGGGCCGCATACTGAACGAAATGGTACCACGCCACGCTGTTGCTATTAACCTTTTCGAAAACGATCGATTATGATTACAAATGCGTCCCGAAACTGACCAATTCGGGCAAAGGCTACAAAAAATCCCACCGTACGAACGAAACCGACGCCGAACGCCGAGGCCTGAAAAGCGGTCACAGCAATGCCTTGCCGATCGGACCGTCGACAAGCAGCCGTTGCCTGTGCACGTGCTACCTGCGCGTCGGGTTTTCGTTGCTTTTGTGTCATTCGCTACGTCAGTTGACATGTCCCGACGACCTGGGCTCTCTCCATGCTTTTGTTTTAATTTCCATGCCTGCCGCCGGCCATCCATATGCCATCCGCCGGGTCTGTCCAGGGGGTGTGTGGCAATAAACCCAGCCATACCGAGCGACTTCGAGATTCGGTCGGTCGGACGCGGTTTGCCTCGGTTTGCGCAGCACGAACGTGGTAACATAAGATGGGAAAAGAATTAAACAACATTTACGGTTCGTCGTAGCCCGTTTTGCGATGTAAGAGCGAGAGTGGTCAAGTTTAGCGGTGGGTTTCTTTTTCTATTTTCGTTTTTTTTTTTCTTTCGCTCCTTTCCCTTGTTCACAATTAATACCCATAATGAACGTGGTGCTTTGTGTCTTTTGCCCTGCCACGGTACGGTCGGTACACATGTAATAGCATCGTAAACAGTACCTTGCTACCGTGCACGGGAGAACACATGAAGGTAAATTACTTTTTCTAACCAACATTGCGATGCAGCGATGTGATTGTTCTAGAATATTTAAAAAGAACTCGTTTGTAGAAACTGAGCGTATGAGAGCGAAGTTAGCCACGTATTAACGAATGAAATATGGCTAGAGAATTAATTCATTTCACTGTTTCTGTTTTTAATAACGTTTTTCTAACACGCCGAGCACTGGGCGCCTCCATCGTGTGAAAATTCTTGATAAAATTATTAACATGTTTTATAAAATCTGTCAAAAAAAATAACTACGAAAAAACCTCTTCACTAGCCGTTCTCATTTACACTTTGCTTCGGGATTAATCACATACCGATCGGTAGTTATACTTCAGTAGTACTCTTTGTACTACCCCGATGTATAACAGGTAAGATCAATAGAAAGAGCGCATGCAGTGGGTTCTTTAAAGCACTTGTCACCAAACTATACGCAGCGATTTCTTGAATCGTACTTCAATGGGAAACCGTTTTTCTTCGTACCGTCTCTCTATAACAGCAGCACGCACCGTATCGTGCAGTGTATTTAATGTATCGTCCTGTTGAACCTCCGGCGTGAAAGCTCCACCGTTACTGACGAAGGCAACCGTAATATATTTTCCACCAGACGCAAGGTTCTCCGCCAGCTAGCACCTACTTTCGTTTTCCTTCGCCTTTCTCGCTCACTCACTCGTTCGCTTCCTCGTGCAAACCGCAGCCTGTTTCGTCTTTCGCTGTTTCGGTGCTTTCTCTCTCGTAGACCTGTTTGCGCTGCAGGTGTATGTGTGTTTTCGATGGATGTGCCCTTTCTGGCGTGAAATAGTACACTATATATCGCTCAGTCAGCTTAGTTTCGCACAACACTTGATTGAAGCCCCTCTCGTCGGTGCCATTGCGTACGCGTCTTCGGTACACGTAGAATGCGTATATGTAGTCGATGGCCAATACTGTTGTTATCAGCTCTCAATGGATATTTTGAGATACAATTGATTCAGTATTGTACGCGGACCCATTTTAAAAAACCTACTTCTGTACACAATAATAATCTTATAGATATTTAGTGCTGCGGTTAAAACAATTCAATACGCTATCTGCTGTGCGTGACATAAGGTCGCACATGGCTGCCCGGCAGTGGCAGGAAATGGTTTGAATGAAATGATGATGACGTTCGTAAATTATGTACAGTGATCAGGTAAAAAGCATGATATTCGCCCGCAGTCTGAACTTCGAACGACGAATTTCCGTTCGCCGCCGCTGTCAGTTGGGGTTCATTGGGTACTCATTTTTGAATTAACGTTCGGTTGAGTGACTTTGCATCGCTCGCGTAACGAATGAACCTTTGCTTTCGGGAACGAACGTTCCCATTTGTATGGAAAGAAATCCG